>CAIGRO010267262.1:0-11083 GCA_903798355.1 Fraxinus baroniana
TGACGATATGTGACCAGTAAATAAATTCGTGACTTATAATTATGGATATGTGACCATTAATCACAAAAATGTGACTTTATTATCTTTATTTAATAAAAATAAATAAAAAACCTGATTTTTGAATTTTTAAACTAAAAACCTGATTTTTAAATTGTAAACTTCAAACACCTTATTTTTAATTTTTTCCCATTGTTAACTCACATGCTTCATTAATGGGCCAATCTCTTCCTTCAAGTGGGTAATGTTGGTACTGCTGATGGGCATTTAGAAATGGATTCAATCATCCAATTTTTATTATTTAATCGCCAAAGGAAAAAAACAGCATATACCCAATAAAAAAATAACATTTCCTACTATACTATTGAATGATATATTTTTAAATATTACTATATAATTAAAGAAAAAACACCAAAAATACTGACTTTGAGTTCATCCATTTCAAAATTTGTAACTGACTATAGAGTGATGTATTATTCCATTTCAATAAATGACTTACATCACTCAATAATTAATTGCAATTGCATAGCATGTGCAAATTCAAATTAAATTTTTTTATTCAAGTCCAAATTTATTTTTTTATTTATATCACCTTTCTGCATTACTGTTCCATATAAATAAAAGGTCAAAATAATATGCAAATAAAGGAAATTGAAAACTCCAGAAGTAGAGAAGGCAGAGACTATAGATGACACACTATTCATCTTCTGATATAGTAGTCGAGCAATCGTATGCATGGCTTATCCATTCTCATGGCTTATTTGTTTCATCGAATCATTGCTTTCTGTATTGTAAGTAGTCGTCTGTTCTTTCTCTGTCATTCCAAATTATTATTTGTTCCCTTCACATAATGGTAAGTTCAATGGATTTTGTGGCCAGGGTTATGGATGTGATCATGTGAAGCAAACTTAAGAAGTTCAAATCCTAGTGTATTATGGAGAGGGCATCACTGGGGAGGGTACATGCAATCAAAATTATTAGACAAATGGAAGATAAATATATTTTAGTACTTTGTCTAGTACCCCTATCATATAAAAGTTTTACGTCTTATTCAAGTGTTATAAATTGATTCATTGGCATTTTGTCCATGGTTTTTTTAGGGCAAATTCACTACAAAATGCTTCAAAGATGGAGGAATTCTTGTGATTGATGGTTAGTATACAATAATATTGCCTACTCTGGCCATGAAACAAACTTGAAGGACTCTGTGACTTTGAACAACTAGACAGATTTGGACAAGGATGCGTTCAAGATTATTGATGATTTTTTGGATCAATTATTATAAACTATGCTAAAAAGATCCACTTGGTGCACAAAAAATGAATTATTCAGTATAAAATGAGATCCAATTGTATCAGCACGACAAACAATTGAGAGCTGCATGAGAGAAAAACTTACAGGTGCTGTAAGGCTTCCATGTGTATCTTGATGGATCCTGATGTAGAAGGAAACACGGTCATCAATCGGTAGTGTTTCACCGTGGATTGGAATTTTCTGAATGAAGATTGTTGCGGATATTGAATTGCTTGAATATGGGGATGCAAAAAGGAGCTGAATATTTTGTGCTCATATCGGGGATTTTGGGGAGTAATGGATTAATGAACGTTATTAACTGAAATAGATTAATGAGAGAGGTTAATTTTACAACTAATTTCCAGTATTTGTGGGAAAATAAAATAATATTGAATATAATATTTTATATAGGTGTGTGGGGTAATTTTCCCGTTCCCAAATATCTTAATTCCCCTTCCCAATAGAAACTGGTTTAATTTTTCACTAGATATCTTAATTCCCCTTCATTTCACAGGGAACCACAGTCAGATTAAATCTGTTACAGTTTGAAACTCCACATTCATTTGTTTGTTACAATTGAGATTTAAGACCATCCCCAACAAGACTATGTATAAATTATAATGCTCCAATGAAAAAAAACAAAACAAAAAAAAAATCTGTTAACTGTAATAAAAGAATGGTAGCAAGTTCAATCAGAAACTTGCACAATGTGAAGGTAGACCTGTTTCGTGATTGACTGCCACTACTTCTGTTGGATTGCATTCAAGCACATCCTGCCTCAGCTTTGCACCGGCGGCCTTCAAACCTTTCAAAGAAACAGCTTGATTGAAGAGGTTAAGCGATGGCAATTTTGAAGCTGGAGGAAATTTTCCATTAGGCAATAAGGTTTTGAAGTCTTGTTTCAACAAGGGCACCTCGAAATCTGTCTTGTCATGCTTCACAACGTTGTCTTTTGCACTGATGTGAGCCCCGGGTTCCATATGATTGGTCGAAAAACTTTGTTGATTTGGAAAGTTTGGATAGAGGCTAACATAGCCTCTGAGGTACATCATATCTATCAGAAACTTTTTCCAAGAAGCTTGCCAGCCGTTCGTTCTTGATCTTGGGATTTGGACAGGGTTCTGCTTCGCATCTTTGGTGAATCTCATGTTCATGTATACGTAGAATTCTCTCCATTGCTTGGGGAAGAATACTGCACCCCAACTGCAAGGTAACTGATGAAGATAAGGCGTGTTTGGATGAATGTGTTTGAAGAACTCCGTTGCATTCCATTTAGGCCTTTCTTTCACGACTTCTACTAAACGAGGGGTGTATAGGGAGATCGATGAGAGTTCAGGCAGAGAAATCTGAGGATCATAGTGGTATGCCAAAAGAGCATATTTGATCCAGAGGTAGTAGTAAGGAGATACCTCGATATCATCTTCGAGCAAGAGCCCAAAGTCATCATCTGATGTGGGGTACCAGCTTTCACTGACAGCTCGAATGAGTCCTCCTTGTATGATTCTTCTACGAAGAATTTTAGGCCCATGAGGCCAATTGAAGGAATTCACGAGCTTTAAAGTCACCTCATCAACTTTGCTATCCATGTTGAAGGAGATAGGAATCTCATCTCCAACATAGTATGCATTTTTTAGAGAGTTCAATAGCCTCGTAAGAGAATGAGCACGGTTTTGAGTGATTATATTTACAGAAATTCGCATCCTGTTCCAATCTGCATATATCAAATGGATGCATAGGTCATAAACATGGATAAATAGAACTAAAAGTAGAGGAATAAAATGAGATTTTAATGGAAAAATTTCCGTACTTGGCAACGCTGTGGACCTTATATCAGCCATCCAGAGAACTTTAGACACAGATTGTCTTGGTAAAAGAACCAATTTTGAGCCATTGACATTGGATTCCGATGCCATCTTCAAAGCTTTTTTAACATTTGAATCTATATCAGCTACAGTTATCACCATGCTCGGGTTGTGAATTTTGATCAGTCCTTTCATGCTAGCATACACTGCTTGTAAAACAGGCACCTCTGACTTTGAATGCCCTGATAAGGCACCGATTCCCAAATCAAAAATCTTGAATCTTCTTTCATTACATACTGCTTTAGGCCAACTCAAAGTTGCAGCAGCATCTTCACAAGGGCAGAAATTGCCTCCAGAGACGACAATGTAAGCCTTTTTGCCAAAAGTGGACCTGAACTTTCCCAGAAGTGGGGCGAGTGCTTTAACTTCTTCAATGGAGTGAGCATAGAAGAGTGCATCAATCTTCTGAGGATACATAGCTGCCCACTGTGTAACATAACCGGTCGAAAGGGCTTTCCACCATTGGTCATCTCTAACTTGAACAATTCCTTTGAAAATCACCGTGGTTTCAGATACATATGCAAGCCTGTGCTCACTATCACCCCATGTTTCTTTATCCTTTGGATCAACAGGCAACACGAATGAACCGGCATCTCTGTACTTCTGAAGCTGATAACTGAATTTCAAATTTTTTAAAAACCATTACAAAAAAAAGGGTAAAAGCATATATTAGGTTAATAACTGTCATATTTGGTGAAGATATGGTCAAGTTAGATTATAAAGTTCATCATTAAATTTCATGGATAATACTTCAAACTTGGCATCTGAATCTTGCAAAGAAAATTTATATACCTCAAGTGCAGGTCTTCTCCGGTCATGAAAGTGAATGGCGTCTCTGTGAAAAGTGTTTTGACAAGCTCTGCAGACAAAAACCAAGAGCTAGAAAGAAAGTCGACCTGAACAACCCTGTCAATTGTGATGTCATAAGCAGGATCAGGCAAATAAAGACCTGCCTCCTTTGATCGAAACTTTCTATAGCTCGGGAAAGTAAAGTCCTTCTGTCGAAAAGGCAAAATCCTCCCGATACTGCCCAGAACAGAGTTCTTGTACTTCTCTGTCCCGGCTACATGTGATAAAATTTGTAACATTTTCGTGCCAGGTATCATGTCATCATCGAGGATATACACAAGGTCGGCTTCTGTCTGTAATGCCATTTGGAATCTCCCGTAATACTTAAAATCATAACTCGAACTAATGAAACTGATTTTTGAGTTATTGTAGCTATCTACAATTCGTTTCAAGGATTGCTCGCTTGGACTCCCGAATGAAAGTACCCAAACATGATGAAACGGAAGGGTCTGGTGAAGCAAAGAATCTAGTTGAGCGCATAACGTTTTGCGCTTAAAATGGTTTAAAATAACGGTAATTTTTGGGATATTCTGTCCACGCAAATCCCACTTAGACTTCTTTGCCATTAGCTCAGCTAGCGTCTCAGTCCCAACAGTCTTGCTTTGGAAATCTAACACTTCTTGGTAAAGATCCCTCTTCAATTTGATCATCACTGCATCATTCGACTTCTTTTGCACAAAATCAATCTTTTCGTGCTCACAAACTTGAGATGGACTAATTGGTTGGACTTCAGCTCTAATAAGGGAATTGGCTTCTTGGTAATGACTCACAATATGGGGTGCGATCATATAATGTTTCCATTGATGTGCAATGCGCGTCGCCCATGAAAAGTCAGGTTTTGTTCCCAAGTCTATCGAAGGACTCATGAAATACAACAGCAATGTAGCATAAACTGCAAAGGAAAACTGTAAGCAAGTTAAAACCGTTACAAGTCGAGTTGATCCATTCTTTTGTGCCCTCAATTTCGCCTTTCCCCCAACGTAATCACTCAGCATTCCTTCCAAATAGTCTCCACTTCTCATGTTGCTACTCCGGAATAAGGCCATCAGACAAATGGACCTACCTGCAAAATGTTACATTAGCTCAAAAAAAACCGAAATCAAATTCAAGAAATGCATATTCTACACATATATTTACCAATGCCTGCACAACCTGTTTATACACTTTTGGATGTTTGTACAAAGTTATGAAGATTTGAACTCAACTTTTTATGCAGTATATTGTGTAACCTCTCAAAAATTTTAAGCCAAATTGCAAATATAGATTCAAGTGATGAATGGGAAGAAGAAGCTAAATTCTGATGCAGTTGGAAGAGCAATGGATCGTATGCCAAAACCTTAGTATATATAGACATTAACCACATAAAGAAATGTACATGTCTAAAGTAATAAATTGTTGAAGAATCCCATGAGAAATGCATCCAAGTTCACATGGGTTTACTCTTACCCAACCCACCCTACGCCACCCCTCACTATGGTAATAAACAAATGAGCAGCAGAAACGAGTTACCTACACTTGTTCACACACAAAATCCTCATTTATAAGTAATTAAAAAGCGTTTTGTCGCTGATAAAAGGGATACCCCTGCGTTTTTGGCCTACATTTCTTGAACACTAAATTATCTACGGTGCATTTATTACATTCATAGGACGTTTGGTAAGCATGATCGAGGCTATTTGAACATAATTAGCGGAGAAAAAGAAAATAAAAACTAGTTTATTATTATATAGTATTAAAGAAGTTGATATAAATTCAAAAATAATTCATTCATTTGTTAAAGCATATTACTTTAACTGAAATGTAAAGCTATAAAATATAGCAAAAACAAAAAGGAAAAATCTTTCAAGGAAAAATATCGTAGTCAGATGTTTTCCTTACAAGAAACTCAAAGCCCAGAAACCCATTTCTCAAAAATTAAAAAATACTGAAAGTCAAATTGCAATATGCATTACTACTTAATTTTGCAGAATCCCAGTAACTTAATAAGCAAAGAATAAATTAAAATTAATGATACAGAAAACCAAGCTTAATATGTACACTACCACCTCTAATATCCTTTTCTTAGGCTTGATAGAAAAGATATATTACTAATAAATACCATACTATGAATTATGCATCAAAATCTTCAGCGGAAGTATCAGGACCGACGTGTGGCGGTGTGGGATCTTTTCTTCTTCAGCAAATAAAGCTAAAACCTCAACCTTAGAAGTTAGAACATGCAGCTACTGCGTGGAGTTGTAGAGAAGGAATTTATTAGATTAAACGTTGAGTCTGCAGAAATTTATGGAGGAAAAAATAGATTGGCAGCTGGGTTTGACTTTTGGCCTGTAAATATAGGCGTTGAAGAATGTATATAACAATTGCAGCAAGCTTTATAAATGGCTTTTTGCCAAACTTCGGCAAGTTGAATACACGAAATCCCCCTTAAGACTGAATTTTCTTGCATGAATGAGAATTCAAATTTGTATGGCTTATTTTCGAAGGAATTAAAATGGAAAATACTGGAATTTATAATTTTTCTTAACTTCTTTTTGAAATTGGTAGGATAGCACTGGGAGTTGCAGTCTTCAGAAGAGACTATAAGAAAAGAATTAGGTAATTGAAAATAATTAAAAAAATGCATTGAAGTGCAATATTATAATTTATGATAAATGTCCTATATATAATTATTTGACAAGATAAAAACAATCAACTGCTACATAGTTTAGGTTGAAAAATGTTTGTCTGAAAGAACTGAACAAAATTTCGGCAGCTCATTGGAGATTAATCCCTGTTTAGCCCCATTTTATAAAAAATCATTTTTCTTCAAACTTATTTTTAATCACATATTTTCCCAATAAAATAATTTATACGTAAATCCAATTTTTTTTTTCTACATTTTACTTGTCTATGGGTGCATGATCAATTTCAACTTCTTAAACATTATTATAGAACATACGAGGTTGTCTCTTGCTAAAACAACTCATGTCGAAAATAAAATATATACAGGTAATATTGTTCAATATAGTATTAAAGTAGACGAAGATCGTGATATTAAATAATCTTTTAAATGAGTCCGACTTCCATACAAGGGAGGGTGTTGAAAATAGTATTTTAAATAAACATTTTCCTTTTTAAAAGCTTTAATTTTAGAGGAAATGGTTGAACACCCACAACACACACTCCTCCCTACTAACAAAAAATAAGAAAAGTAAAAAAGATAATTAACTAGACAAAATTTGGTTTTATGATAACACTGCTACATTAATTCTTTATATTCAAGCTATCATATTGACAATTTCTTAAAGATTAGAAGAACCAAAGTACATATTAAATGATCAATCGCGCTACGTGTACATAATTATTTATCAAATTTACAAGTGGCGACCCCTCATTCAGAGCGTGCCTGTGGGCCCAGACGTCCCCCAATAGAGGGTCGCCACTTATCAATTCGATAAAAAATTTGGTAAATGATTATGTACTAATAGAATTATTCTTAAACGAGTCCATTATGACATAATTTATGGCTTCTGCCTGAATAAAGAGAGAGTCAACAGCATGAAGCAAATATCCCAAAACGAAGATAAAATTAAAGTAAAGAAGAAATGAAACTCTCTTAATTGTACGACCCAACATTAAAAATTCAATTGGTGCATGCGTAGCCTGAGTAGTTGAGAGTTCAGTAAAGAAGATATATATTTTCTTTTAACTATTAAAAAATTCTTGGTGCTTTTCAACTATCAAACTTGCAAGGAATCCTTTTTTTTTTTTGGTTGTAAAATTAAGCCCCTTGTCAATGGAGATTGCATTTTCTTTCACAATTAGCATTTTGAATTGCTACAAAGGAGTAATGAGTTTTATGATATAAAAATTCAAAAATTTAGAGAGCAAACAATTTATTATCTGAACTTTTGTCTACAATAGCCTCCTACACACACCCCGAATTAATTTTTGCATCATGCTACATGTACCGAATTTTTTTACAGAAACTTTTACCTACTACTCACAATGAGGATGTAGACTACATTATCGAAATTTTTAAATACACGTGAGTCCCGCGCATTATGTGAGAGGAGGTAATCCATTATGTACAAATGGATTAACCCTTAATTTTTCGACTTAAAGGTCTCATGTGCTAGCAATTTTAGTAAATAGTACTTATACGATTTGTTTACTTTAATACTATGTTGAACACTTAGAACTATCTCATTTAAAAAAGTTAATTTTTATATATAGAAGATAAATTTATTTATTTAAATTTTATCTTCAACAAAGGGAAGGCATTATAATTTTAATTTGTATGCTATTTCATCATCATATCCAATGTTAAGATAATTGCTGTCTTTATGGAAAGATGCAATAAGTTATAAGTCTATGGATGTGCTGTGTTTTTCAAGAAGACATACTACTATTTGTGTCTTCTCATTTCTCTGTTTATATGTAGACTTGTATAGAAATTAGTTGCGTAGAAGCGCGAAATAAGAAATTTAATCGAAAATTTTAAAAACACAAATCTGGAATCCATCAGAGAATGAAAAATAAAATCAAGAAGTTTTATTAATTCCGATATGCCAAAAAACAAAGAATTAGCCCTTTATTTATAGGGATTTAAACGAAAGGGAAAAAAAATTCATAATGAAGAGTTTAACTATAACTCATTTCAAAATTAAGATAAAATATTTAAAACTTCAAAAATTAAATATATATTAAATTTCATTTTATGAAATAATTAATTAAATATATATTTATAAATTAAATATAAGGTCACAATTCTATACAATTTGGTCACAAATTATTATGGATGTCAACGAGTTGAGCCAAAAGTCAGAGCTCATGTTCGACTTGAATAAAAATGGTTCGGGCGCGGGTCGTCGTTCCAAAATGAAGCTCGACTCGAGTAGTGAGTCTAATGGTGGGGTGAATACGTAGAATAATTTAATTTTTATAATGTTATTAATATTTAAAATTTGATTTATATTTGATTTTTGAAAAGAAAAACTTTAAATCTTAATTTTGAACAGAATAGTTTAAAACTTGGGTTGGGTGTTATTTTCACTAAACGGAAACCTTGCTTAAAGTTGTAAAGAATTTGAAATAAATTAAATGACAAAAATGGCACTAAAACTTAAAAAGCAGTTTTTGAAGTTTAAATGAACTCGAATGGCTAAAGTTCAATTCGGCTCGTCGTTCTCTTTCTGAAAATGTATTATGAGCCCAAATTTGAGCTCGAACCAAAATTGCAATTTACTGTTTTTCTCTTTTCAGTCCAACAATTTCTCAATTCACTTGACCGTCTATTCTACATCAATTTTTGTGATCATTTATAACTGAAAATTATTTTACTGTTTAGAACTGAAAATTATTTTACTGTTTAGATGACATTCCACAATGCAAAATGCAGACAATTTATTTTGATAATTGGGATCCCAATATGCAATTTGTTTGGAACCATTTTGTGCACCAAAATAAATATTTAATAGAAAAGATTTAAGCTTAGATTAGAAATTGGCAACTGGCAAGTATCGTGGCTCCTTAATATTAAATTATTTATTGAACTTCTAAAACCATCTAAATAATTTTAATAAACATGATCTATGAGAAATAAAAAAATAAAAAATCCCCCCACATTGCTTTTGAAAATGCCAAATTGATAAACATCCAAATATTGTTACAAACTAATAATTAAGAAATTTGCTCCGCCTAAAAGGACATGGTATGGTCAATTAACCAGATTTTGTTTTTGTTTTTGTTTTTGTTTTTTTATTTTTATTTTTATTTTGAAATATTAGAAACTTGTTAGTAGATTTGGGCTGAGTTTCAAATTGAATTCAATTTTTAGATCATTATTAATATACATATTAGGGAAAAAAAAATAATGTATTCCTTGGTAAATCGGCTTTTGACTAATTTCAATTATAAAATTTGTAATTACATTGGAGGTAACTGAACTTTCACTACTTGCAACTAGGTCAGTGAACTTCACTTCGATGCACTTAGGCCTCCATATTTTAATTTATGAGCAATCAGGTCACTCCATGTTTTAAGAAACTAATAATCATGCTAACATAACCCTTCGGAGGTGATCGAATTGGTGGAACATGTGAACGAGGAGACCGAAAGTCACGAGTTCGAATTCACTGCCAACACTTCCTCGGTTGAGCCTGTCGCACCGGGTTTGCCTAGTGCGGATTACATCTCCTGTGTGGTTTGCGGGTTACTCCACATGGGGTGATGTTTGCCAATTGCGCACTTACGGGTAGCGGCTGTGAGTTCCTGCGTTAACAAAAAAAAATAAAAAATCATGCTAACATGTCCATCGAAACTAATAACGTGCCAACATGTTAGTCTATTTTCAAATCTGCTCCCTAAAATTATAATGAAGGTCATTGAACTTTCATCATACTTGCAGCTAGGTCACTAAACTTACGAGTAAGTGCACTAAGACCACTTTTGTTGTGTTTTCTATTAGTGTGCGGGAATGTACTACGAAAACGAAAGCCAGCAAGGTTTCAAGATTCTTCTAAAAGAGAGTGTTTTTTTCAATAATCATTTAAGGATGCTTTTATAATTTGGTTTTTCATTTTTATGGTAATCTTCATGATTAACAATTCTTAAATTTTCAACTCCAGTCTTTCTTCTCTGACACCAAGTCAATCACATTCTTTTATCTATACTTCTTAATTCTGCTTCTCTGGTTATAGTCTTTCCAAAAAGTCCATTAGGAAGACGTAGAAAAACTTATTTGCCGATTATATGTTTAAATAAGCACAAATAACAGATACAAAAGTGTAACAAAATATTTAATTTTAACCTCATTTCAAAGCATGAGAACACATTCAGTACATATATTGAATAACTCTACACAGGGAGAGACTGAGAGAGTCAGAGACCGAGAGAGGAAGGGGCGGAGCTCGGACCGGACTGAGAGAGCTAGAGAGGGACGGCGGGGCTGAATCGATCGATTTTACTGCTGGGAGAGAGCGCTAGACGGGACGGGAGAAAAGGGGTTGAAAAGGGTGGTGTGACTGGTGTCGTGTTGGAGAGGAGAAAAGGAGTTTACGTGTGAAGTTGGTTTAGGAAGAAAGGGGTCTTTCCATTGTATA
>CAIGRO010267284.1:0-11840 GCA_903798355.1 Fraxinus baroniana
GTTCTTGAACTCATGACACAATGTAACACTGTCTGAAGATGCAACTGTGGAAGAAAGATTATTTCATTTTATGCTGGAAGGCACATGAGGATGGAAATGTGTCTTAGGCACCCAATTAATAAGACTTACTGCTGCTTCTATATGAATCATTTCATTGAAATGGACAGAATTTACATAATGAAGAGAGTGCTTGATTCCCAGTTTGCAGGAGTATTCTCTCCGTCTCAAGATATAGTCTTTAACTCGAATGGCATTTATAAATGAAAGCATATATTGCTTCTCCTTCAAAATAATCCTACTTCCTGTAATACAATCATTCCTGTTGACCCTGTATAGTCTTTAACTCGAACAGCATTTGACAATGAAAGCATTAGAATAAAGCTTCATTCACAGGAGCTTTTTAACAGACCTTCTACAGGCTATTCACAAAGGGGGGGGCCCACATGCATTTAAAAAGAAAAAAAAATTAACGTGGAGCCCCCCTTTGTGAGGGGGTCTGTAGAAGGCCGGTGAAAAAGCTTATGTGAATGAAGCTTTATTCAAAGCATTAAGCATCTATCACTATCACTACTACTATAAAAAAGAGGATGGTCAAATCAATATTCATTTGTGCACCCTCCATTTCACACTTAAACTGGTTCACCACTGTTCATTATTTGATTTTGTTGTAGTAGTCATTTTTGTTGACTAATTTGGTATTGCAGTGAAATTTTATACAACCATGCTAGGCTTACAAAATTTTTTGACACCGCATCAAGTTCCCCACCAATAGGGGGGCGCCACCTTGCATTTTGTCAAGGTTTTTGTCAAAAAATTTTGTACAAATAGCTTTATTCAATTTTATAAATATCTTCTAACTTTCGTATTAGAGAAGTATTGTAGTTGATATTTTGTAAAATATCTTTTTTCCAATGTATATCATTTGTATTTTTCTCAGTATTTTTTATTTTATGGAATTGAATATTTTCTAATATTTTTGAATTAAATTATTAATTTGTGTAAAGTGTAATCAGTAGAATTTTTGGCCAAAGAAATAAGAAATTTTAAAAAAAGGTGCAAAGATGCCCGTGTTTCCGCACAATGCATAGACACGGCTCCATGTCTCCGCACCTTTTTTTTTTTTTTATTTCTTGTTTTTTTGTCAAAACATTCTACTTATTTACATTTTATACAAACTATAAATATAATTTTACTTATTAATAATTTAATTCAAAAATATTAGAAAATATTCAATTTGTTACTTTTTACATTTTATATTGCAGTCTGATGATTCCATTTTTACGCTTTGGTGAATTCATTACTGGTGGGCCTCATTTTCCATTAACCTCTGATGCTTTCAAGAAGGTGTTGACTGACCAAGCTTCACGAGAAGTCTTGCAGAGCATTGTCCATGCAGTATGTAACCAATTTGATCTCTCTCTCTCTCTCTCGGGCATCTCGCTTCTTCATTTCATTGGGCGTGCATCTGCCGTTGAATATATTTATTGCTTTGTTTTATACTTGGATAAGAATCGTGTTCGTGAGTCATGAGGATTGGGGGTTTACCATTCTATTTACAAATGCAAATAGAGCAGTTTGTCCTTGACTAGAGCTTAAGTTAGCAACTTACCGGCAGTCGTGTCTTCGCACCCTTTTTTTTTTTGCCAAAAAATTCTACTTATTTGCATTTTACACAAACTATAAATATAATTTCACATATTAATAATTTAATTCAAAAATATTAAAAAAAAATCAGTTCCATACATACATGAAAATCGAAATTCCGATCCCCGTCCGGCATCCCACAAAGGGCAATACCCCCTCGTATGCTTTCAAAAGTTTCGTTTACTTTATCTTCCATGCTCCACCTTCATAACAAATATGTGATGTTGCTTAATTATAAATTAGCAATTTTTTTTTCAAAATCATTACCATCCGTGCTTGTAAATTTCAAATGCTTTTGTGAAAAATGAAAATAAAAAGAACTGATAATTTTAAAAATAAAAGAGAAATTAGAAAATATTTTTTTTTTTTTACTTATTGTTTAAAATGCGTTGATAGTTTTAAAAAAAAAATTATGGTGCTAAGATATGATGAAGTAAAGAATAAATTAACGAAAATAAATTTTTCATAAAAGAAATAAATAATAATTGTAATGAGAATTCATAATTTATTTAACTGAAATGTTACCAGCATAGGCCACTTTATTTTCTCCAACCCAAGAACCATTTTGGTTCTACCAGTTAGGGGTGGACGTGGGTTGAGTTGGGTTCTGTTGGTTTTTGCCACAACATAAACCCAACCCAATATGGTTGGTTTGATCTAAAACCAAACCAACTCAACCCGTATAAATGTTGAAACACATCCCATCCCAACCCAATCAAGCGTTGTTCGGGTTGGGTTGGTCGGTTTACGAAATACTTCTTTATGTCGAGGCTTGAATACAACGATAAGACTTCACACATGAACACATTGTACCACTCCAACGAACCAGATATCATATATTGAATTCTTTTTCCAATGACGTGCAAGAAAATATTTCTTCTCATTCAATTCTTTGAAGGAAAGTATTTTTTAGTTCACATTTCAAAATTTCAGGAGGAATTCAATTCAATTTATTCCATCTAAACAGACTTATGAGTGAGATACCAAAATTTACGCTTGAAACTCTTGATAAACTAAAGCTCTTCATATTCGTACATCCAAAGAAACAGAGGAGAGGAAAGTGTCACTACTTACAGCCTGAATTCTCGTACGAGGTACTCCATCCAAAATAACGTCGGATTCACGCCTGCATTACCCTTCCTCCTGTCTCTTCGACAACAACCCAAAAATTACATCCTCAGGTACTAGTTTCCCTTGGTTCACCGCACTTGCAATCTGTTTTAAGACCAAAAATATGAGATATTAACAAAATGAATCAAGTGACTCTAGAACAAACGAAGAAGCTGCCACCATCAACCCAATATTGTCAACGAATGCTCACCAAAATAAAAACTGTAAAGCTGTACAATAGATAGTCTGCATTGGTCGATTTCATAGTAACTTCCAATTTCTTCTTTTTCTCGAAGTTTTTACCTGAACTTCATAAATTCCATTCTTTTTCTCCAAGTATTTTCTATTTCGGAATGGAGGCGAGGACAACTTGAAATCCAAAGAGATGGGGGGATTGAGCGAGAGAGAAGGCGATTTGAGCGAGGTGAGGACAGTATTTTCTTAGGGTTTTGTTTTTAAACTCCTTTTTTCTTTTCTTTTCTTTTTTTAAATTTTTGGGTTTCAGGTCGGGTCGGTTTGGGTTGTTAACCCATGTTGATGACCGACCTCCGAGGTAATTAAGATCGAGCTATTCTACGTCCCAGTAGGTACTATGTTGAGCTCAGAAAGGCAAGGTCAAGGTTAGCTCGGAACTATAAGTGTCTTCTTTGAGAAGCCTGCGTAGTCTTTTAAGACAAAAAATATACAATGATCAAGGACCACTGGTAGAATATATGAGTTACCAATCGTGAAAGTACACCTGGAAAGGTCCCATGTCAGCGCCCACATAATCCCCCAATCAAAAATGTTAGCTCCTCCTCTAAATTATGCATTGATTATAGGGGCCCACTTGCAATAAATGCTCCACGGGATCTGACATATTCTAGTTCGGCAACCAATCTCATCGCACCAGTAATCGTACTTCCTCAGCTCGGCACCACGGTGAAAAGACACTAGGTGCAGCATGCATGCATGTTTTCTCCTATAAAAGGAGACTCAAAACCTAGAAGAAATGGGAGAAACGTGGAGATACATATATAAAACACTTTAGACACTTCGCTGTATTTTCTTATCATCTTAAAGGGAAAATTCCTATGTTATGCTATTACCACTTGGTCACTTTTATCATTACAATAAGGAATCCACGTTTATCTCTTGAGTTGGCTTGAATATTGTGTGTACATTTTTTCAACGTCAACAACCCATAACCCGACCTGATTAGCCACCTCGAAACTCGAAACCCGCCCAAAAAAGGCAAAAAAATAGACCCAAACCGGTCGGGTCGATCGGTTTGCTAGGGTTAGTTTAGGTTTTGTCCACTTCTACTATTAGTGCACGTGCACAATTTTCACATAAGAATCTTTAGTTTCATTTCGCAATTCAAACTCTTTTAAACTAAATTGAATGCGATTTTGATCTATTTTCTGACTGTTATAAATAGAGAAAGAGAGCTACACATTAAAAAAAACATATCTTGCATCTTCATATACAATAGTATAACTATAATCAAATTCATCAAGAACAAAAAGCTAATTCCAATATTTTGAGAGGATAGGTCAAACANTTGCATCTTCATATACAATAGTATCATCAAATTCATCAAGAACAAAAAACTAATTCCTATATTTTGAGAGGATAGATCAAACATATAGTTTGAGAGGATAGATCAAACATTCGCAATGAATTGAGATCAATTACAAAAATTCAATATTGAGCTTGAAGATCAACTTCTTTTGAAAAAAACAAAACACATAATTATTATCGTCACACTATCTTTTCCATTTCTATAGAGACCAACTGAAGTTTAGAACTTCAAGGATTATCAGATAATATTTTTAATTATTAAATTTGACTAATTATTATTATGTTAGATAAAAACTTACTAACATTTCACAATACCATTAATATGATACACTAATATTACCTTAAAAATACCAAAGTCCGTACATAGTACGGGCGTACGACTAGTATATATATATAAATCAAATGGCTCCCCGACCGATAAAGAGACACGTCCTTTGCTTGTTTTGGCTATGAATATGGAATCATGCTGCAAAATCTAATTTGACAATATTGATTGATAATTCACACTTAGCAACATCACATTCATCTATTTCAAAAACTGTTTTTTTAAATCAAAATAATATGAATCTTGACAACACCAACATTATCAATTATTATTGTCAAGTATGATTGTACAAATAATATAATTGATACATATGCACATGGGACCTAAATAATGTTTGGAATTTACTTAATCACGCGCAGCAGAAAATAAATTATTTTTTCAATTCCCGCCACAAATTTGTTCTGTATTTAGATAGAAATTGTGTTTAAAATAATATCTTTTGTAGATTCTACAATTTTTTCTTGCTGATTTTGGAAAATGAACAATCACGATCCGCAATCAATAGTTGTCCATTGTTCAATTTCTAGAGAAAACCCATACAGGAAACAAGAACGAGAGAACTATTATTTTTCACTTTTTCCCTTTTTTTCTTGAGCTAGCAAGAATATTAATAATGTTGTTAAATTTTTCTGAAACATTAATGGCTCATTCATATAAGTCCAAGTAGATCTGACTAGTATTTTAAATTTAATCCGATCCAATATTTAGAGGATGTTTAGTGTTGATTAAAATTAGATTTTTAGTAGAGTTGGACAAAATTCCCGAACCGAGCAGTTCTTCATAAGTTAAATGCTCAAACAGGTATCCAAATCTAGAACCGATGAGTTTGGGTCGGTTCTTGATTCTAGACCAAGAATCGAATAAAAATCGAGTTTTTTTAAATTTTTTATATTGAATTAATTAAATTATTTTAATTTTTTCTAAACAAATAATCAAATTGATTAAACAAACCAGTCAAATCCAACCAAATTATTTTTTTGTTAGCCCACCATTTGGGCTTTATCCCTTCCATTTCCATTCCAATTTCATTTGGTAAGCAGCGCTCACTCTTGTATAAACACAAATCATTTGATAATTTTAAAACCTACATCTCCATTCCCAAATTGATTTTGAAGCTCATTCATTTCACCGACGGTGGTTGCTACTGATTAAATCATATGAATCACTAATGTTTTAATATTAGTATTTATTTTTTGATATTTGTAGACGTTGAATTAATCTTATTGGACAACTTGTTATTTATTTATTTTTAAATTGTGCTACGTTAATTTGTAAAAGTTACGAATGAACATGTCTTAGTTGCATTTAAGTAGTGTTGTTGTAAGTGTTCAAAAATTTAATTATGGTACGAAATCGAACCCGAACGATTCCATAATTATATTTGGACCCGACGATTTCATTTATTAAATACTCAAAAATTTTGGGTCGGTTCGATTCTCTTCAGAACCGAACCTAACCATGTCCAGCCCTAGATATAAATTTTTGAAATGTATGGTTGAAAAGATGTGTGACCCATGAAAGATGTAATTAATATTAATTTTTTGACTTTGACTTTGACTTATATTAAAATCTGATTTTAATCTATACCAAACATGGCCTTAATTACTTCAATTGATTAAATTCTATCCATGAATTAATCAATCCAATTAATTGATTCAGGTTTATTAACAAGCAACTCAATTTATTAATTATACAATATTTTTTAATTAATTAATCAGTGAATCTTATTCTTATGGTTTTCCTTTTGTGTGTGACACATCAGGTTCCAATCGTGATGTCTAACCACATGAATTATTAGTTTGATCTAATTAAAATCGATAAATTAAAATATTTCTTTTTAATTTATCATCAATTCATATCCGCCGTCTCATATTGATATCTAGTAATGTGTCGGATAATATATATGATTGAAAATGTCAAGTGGTGAAACCATAATCCATTCATCAATATGATCTGATCAATTACGAGATATAGATATATGTCAATCTTAATTATCGATCATATATTTCGTCCTATTAATAAGTCAATGTAAGTCGAAAACTCATTTTCGACTTATGAGTACACCTTGGCCAAGGAAACTTAACAGAATGAAATGTAAATCTTATTTTCTTACTATCTAAGAGTGACGGATCATTTATTGATCATTCACAACCGATATGATTCTTGACATACCCGAACTTTACCGTATTATCGATTCTTAGTAGAGAAATATCCAACATCATCAAGTATGGCTGTCCTAATATAAGGCACTATGTCGACATCAAGTCAAAGAACAAATTTCACCGTCGAATATTAGAGATTAACCACTGATACTCAGAAGTTATTCATGTGGAATCTTTTTAGCGAATCTCCAATGTAACAAAACATTACGTGTTTATTTAAGTATCACCACAGTTTAGCTTGTGAGATCAGCTACTAATTTCGCAAGAAAGAAATGTTACTCGTGATGATCTATCTGTAATAACGATATTCGTATCTCGTTATTATTTACGATCACGCATGATTTAAAATTCGTCATTTGTAATTTGTATCTTACAATCACAATTTCTTGTGATTAACGAATTACAAAAATTTGAATCTACGAATTCTATTATTTAATCTATTAGAATATTAATTCAATTAAAAAATAAATTTTGACATTAAATATGTATCAATTATATATTTAAAGTTGATTGGACCTAAAACTTAACAATTACATAATTAACAAGAAGTCAATTTTGTATGTGGACCACTTGTGCATGCTCAGCCACTACATAGATAACGTATTTTTCTGATTCATAATTCGATGAATCCGCCGCATCCATTGAAAGTGGACAACAAACTTGCCACTTGTCGTTGTCAACACTAAATGCTATTATTAAAAAAACGGACTTTGATATTATTATCCTTTTCTATTCTTAGAAGCAACTAGAATAATGTTTACCCAGTGGGCGGTTTCTTTAAGTTAACTCGGTGGACGTTTTCCGATTCATATCGACACTTGTCACTTTTATAACGATCTAAATTTATGTCCAAACTGTTAACTTACACGAATTTTTCATTTTAAAATCATGCTCATCTTACAATTTCTTCCGTATTCCCCCAAAGTCAAACTCATAACCCCTGTTATATCAGGGTATCGATATCTTTAAATTTAGGACCCGTTTGAGTCACATTTTTTCTTCATTATAATGAAAAATATGACCATTATCCATCACATCAACATTAAAATTCAAACTNTCTTTAGGAGCTCGTTTGAGCCACATTTTTTCTTCATTATAATGAAAAATATGACCGTTATTCATCACATCAACATTAAAATTCAAACTTTCTATCTCTTGTGTGGGGCCCATAACGGCTATATTTTTCATTCTTATTCTCATTATAATGTGGCTCAAACAGACTCTTAGAGAGTAATTTTTTTATACAGTTCAACAAGGTTATTTATTTTGACTCTCTATTTTATTTTATTTTATTTTTATAAAACATTTAGTGACCTCTTCCCCTCTTCTATTTAACACATTTCTTCACATGTCAATGTTCAAACAATTCAAAGAAGATCTGAATAATTTTAAAAAAAATACGTAATTTATTAAATGAAATCGTTATAACATAAAAATAGAAGGTGAGTTTAGCTATAAAGCTCATTCTTTATTTTAAAAGGTTAGAATACGGTGTTTTGGAACTTAATATTAACTCTTTAAAATAAAAGGTATTTTGTGTTTAACGATTTTCTTGAGAATGTTTTAAGAGATTTAAGTTAAATCTTGATAACAATTGAACAAGTTTATATCATTCGACCATAATTAAAGAATATATATAAAAATATTTATACATTGTTTATTCCTTGGTTTTCTACATTTATTACATTGACTTCATATAGTATCACAAATTTTTTGGATGGAAGCCGAGAAGGGAAAAGGATTGTCAAAAATCAGTGAAAACTAGGGCATTATAATTTATATAGTGACGGAATTAGTGTGGGACTCGTGAAAGATGTGGTTGATATTGATTGTTTAACTTTAATTTAAATTAAAATCAAATTTTAATTCGGTCCAAACATACCCTTAATTTTATTTCAATCAATTCCACCCATCCCTTCAAGTCTGTTAAATTTGATTGGTATAAAAATATTGAATTCATTGTTTTAATGTTAATACTTAATAGTTTATACTCGTTATTGTGTTTGGCAAAGCTTAAAATGTTAACTTATTTGAGTAAAGAATTAAATGAAAATAAACAAAATCTATTATTGATTAAAAGATACTTTTTTTAGCAATATAAAATAAAAACTATATTTAAACAAGTAACATTTTTTATTTAAAATGAGAAAAAGTTTCACTCAGAACACAAGAAACACAGAGAAGCCACAAACACATCGGCATTGAAGAATCACAGCAAGATTTCTTAACAAATTCCTTCATTTTCAGTAGATCGTAATGCCACGCTGACGCCATAAAAGCCCAATTCAATTTTCTTCTNACTATATTTAAACAAGTAACATTTTTTATTTAAAATGAGAAAAAGTTTCACTCAGAACACAAGAAACACAGAGAAGCCACAAACACATCGGCATTGAAGAATCACAGCAAGATTTCTTAACAAATTCCTTCATTTTCAGTAGATCGTAATGCCACGCTGACGCCATAAAAGCCCAATTCAATTTTCTTCTGACCTAGTCTGCTCTGATTTTATTCTTCAAAAGCAACGCCCTCAACTCGGCGGCATCGATCTCCGCCGCTTGATTCTCCGGCCGGTAATAACCGGTGACTGGGTCCGGTACCCATGAAGTAGTCTTGACGGATTCCTCCACCCCTTTCTTCAACATCATGTTCGGCGCCACCCCTCCGCCTCTCAGGCTCTTCGACAAGCCGCCCTGAGCTGCCGCTGCGTATCCACGCCTGTATATACATTTTATACACAAAAATCTCATCAAACAACTGAAGAAATAATGGCTTATATAAGAAATCAAACAAATGATTATCAGATATTCATTTTTCCTAAAAGATACGTCCCGCTTTTTAAAAAATTAAATAGATTTGGCCACTTTTTAAGCACAAGTGCATAACCCAACATTTTTGAACAAATGAAAAGATTGAAAATAGGAAATACCCAGTGGCAGCAGCAGAGACTTTGTTGGCAACGAAAGCAGATACAATTTTAACATTGGAGAACGAACGAGCCATTTTGTGAGTGAAACGTACTTACGGAAATTAAGTGAAAATGAAAATATAATTAAAAGCTGCTGCAGAAAGTTTTTTCTCCTTCTTCTCCGAATGAAAAAGAAAACCTTACTGCAGCAGCGGAACAAGGTACTCTCTCTCTCTTCTTTCTCTCTCCCTTTGAAGGCTTCTTTAGGGTTACGATGTGAAGAATTTGTTTGTGCAAGATAACCTTATTTATAGGAAATTGGAAACCTAAGGGGCTGCTGGGGAGTTTTATTTTCATATAACTGTTGGAAAAATCAATACTTGTTATTTTTTTGGATATCGATTTTAAATAATTTAAAAATCACCAAAAAAATATAGTATAATTTTGAACTGTTCTCTAAACCCACCAAGTCGACGTGTTTTTATTGTTTCTTATATTCTCTTCTAATTTTACCTTTTATAAAATAATTATTTTCAACCAATATATTTTGTTCAAAACTAAATTGTATATAAAAATATATTAACAAAAAAAATATTTATTATATTATAATTTAAAAAATACTTGTAAGTAAAATATTACTCTTAAGATAAGAAAAAATACATTATAATTAAAAATTACTTATAAGTAAAAAATCACTTTATGTAAAAAAAAAAAATTGTTATAAAATAAAAATACTACTAATAAGACATAATTCACTTATAAAATATAAAAAAATTACTTATAAGTAAAAAAAATTCACTTAAAGTTATTAAAAAGTATAAAATTTACTTATAAGTAAAAAATATTAACTTAAAATTGTAATTAGTTTTTTAAATTAAATATTAAAAAATTATCTATAAGTAAACCATCATTTATGAGTATAAAAAATTCATATTGAAGAAAATTTTACTAAATGATATATACGTAATTTTAGTCTTTTAAAAAACTTTCAAAACTAGTGAACAATAAATTTCCAAGCATAAGTTGGAGAGTTTTAAAAATCGTTACTTAGTGATGGAAATGGGCGGAGCCGAGCCTGCTGGACCCATATACCCACGAGCTCGGCTCGTGCTCATTTGTAATGAGCTCGGCTCGTTACTCACGAGTCAAGCTTGGCTCGCGAGCTAGTCCTTTTTTTAGAATAAACCTTTTAAAAAAATAATAATAAATCGTATTTTTGACGAGCTCATTGGCTCGCCCATGATTCGCTGACAAAACACGAGACGACTGCTTGGCTTGTGCTCGGACTCGTCTTTTTTACCATCTCAAGCGACTCGTGACTCATTTTTGTCGAATCGACAAGCCGCTCGTAACTGATACAGTGAAACTCCAAAACAGGCCCTAAGGTGGCACGTTTTGTTTCTTGGTTTTATTCCTACTCTTCGGAATCTTTTGAAATTGCATGTCGAATTATTATTTTCAACATCTCATTAATTAGTACGTCTCGTCATCAATGATGGTTTATATCAAAATAATTTGTTTTCATGCTTCAAATGAGAGAAAAATAATTTTCATACATTTTATTTATTTATTTATTTTTGAAACATAAGTTCTTTTATGCAATTTCAACGGATTTTGGACGTAAAACTGATATCAAGCGCCCGTTTGATTCCCATTTTGACTGAAAAAGTAGAAAAATTTAAAACGTTGCTACGATAACCAACCTGACAAATACTGCAAATCTCAGCCAAGCAGGTTTGTGTCAATGACCATATTGCCTTCATTCAATTATGCAAGGGTCTCGGGCTATCTCCAACGCTGCAACAAATTTTGCACCATTTTGCACCAAATCTTGCACCAAACTAAAATTCAACTCCAATCATTACACCATATGAACAGTATTTAATCATTTTCTTCTATTTTTTTCTTCTTAGTAATTTATTTATTCGGAATATTAATTATTTATTCATTCTAGAAATATATAAATTACTAAATAAATAATTATGCGAAATTAAGGAAAATATTAAATTCATTAAATAAATATATTATTAAAACAAGGTACAATTAAAACATATTAAATTACTAAATACGAAGTCGATATATCATTGCAATTTTTTATGTTAACTATAAATAATCATGTTAGTTATAT
>CAIGRO010267301.1:0-10865 GCA_903798355.1 Fraxinus baroniana
GCCTGACTTAGTGATCGCTAGTTGATCGCAATTTGCAAATTACAGTCATTTGCACTTTGACCCCTCACTTCAAGTTTCTTATATGATTTTGGTCATTTGCAATCCAAGTCTTCAAAACTAATCACACAACTCTCAAAGGCTTCTAAGTTGGTCCTCGACTATCCATAGTCATTCAAGATTGGTCCTCCTCGAGTTCTGAAAATGTGCAAATCAGCTCCCAAACTTTCCATGAGTTGAATTGCTTTTGTAACTTCTAAATTTCCTCCAATTACTTTCTTAATGCTTTCCATCAATCCCGTACCACCTTCAATTACTTCAAACCACTCCAATTAAGCTCAAAATCTTTCTTTTTGCTCCAAGTGCCTCCAGATATGAGTTTTACCTATGATGACAATATTTACACCAAATTATGTAAAAAAAAAAAAAAACGCTCAATTTGCAATTGTATATCAAATTTATAAGCTAGGAAGCATGTAAACACACTAATCAAACCCCCATGCCAAAAATTAGTTCAAGACTGAAGGATACGCTTTGTATTGAACTTTGAAATCCATCAATTGTGTGGATCAAAATGTATATAATTATACATCCCACAATTTAAAAATCTAACTTATTTCGCTTATAAGTTGTGGCAATTTGGTAGGCTCCAAAAGTTATAAGAGAGTAAATTATTTTGATTCTCACCCTAATTAAATCTTTGTTTGTACTTCTATAAATAGTTATTTTTACCTGATTTATAACTAAAGAGTTTCTTATTTTAATAGTGAACCATGACTTCACAAACGACGACGAAAAAAAGTAAAATTATTCATTTTTAAGTTTTACTTATAATTAGACAAACATGGTTGAAGAAAAGAGAGTAAAAAATGAAGAAATATGCTACTTGTACATAATACGATATTCATAATGGTGTCCACCCCTCACATGGAGGGGGACAAACTTCGAATATATTATATTTTATTCAAAGTGGTCACCTCCATGTGATGTGAGGGATTGTACACTGTTATGCGCTGAATTATTTGAGCCGTGCTTTGTGCCCCCCGTTCCAATAGGTGGGCGCCAAGCCCCGGTCATTGAACCGGGGCACAAGGCATTTTCCGAATTATCTACGTGTAGCATCGCCCATAAAAGAAATGGTTGGACCGAACCGATCTGGCCCCATATTCTTGTTCACTTGGCGGCATGCAAAATGTACAAGCGAATAGCAGCTGCTTCGTCCTTCTATTCTTCTATTCGCATACTTTCCCTCTTTCCTTCAGAATCTCCTTCAAAACTTCCATTAAACCGTAACTTATTTTCTTTTCACTGTAATTTTTCTGCACCGAATCTGTAAATACATGCATATTTATGTTGTGTATATGTATTAGTATGGAAGGAAAGCTGGAAAGGTTTCATACAACTTTCCGCTGTTTCTTCAACCCACTTTCATCCATATCTTTCTCGTAAATTCCGCCCAATTTTCGTTCAATATCTGTTGGAATAACCCGCAATTTAACATCGCTTTTGTTGAGGACAATTGCTAGACCAGCTCTATATTCTCCCTGTTTCAATTCGGTAAATTTAATTCGTAAGCGGTGATTTTGTCCGTATTCTATGATTTGTCGGATCGTTTGTTGTTGATGCTTGTGTGTGTATAGATGTAGATGCTTATAATTATGTGTATTTAT
Source organism: Fraxinus baroniana (assembly GCA_903798355.1). NCBI lineage: Eukaryota > Viridiplantae > Streptophyta > Magnoliopsida > Lamiales > Oleaceae > Fraxinus > Fraxinus baroniana. The sequence continues at coordinate 1,668 of CAIGRO010267301.1, forward strand.
TGTTGCTAAAATATATCATCAGTTTACGGTAGAATTGGGGGTTTTGAGAATTTTGGTCAAGATTTCTTTTCCTGACCTTATTTTAATTCGATTAGTGGACAATATGTATTGCCTAATTCGTCTTTTATGTTAGGATGAAATGGACTAAAAAGGTATTCTGAATCTTTTTGCATTTGTTTGTTTATAACAAGATTTCTGGGTAAAGTAACTTGGAAAGTTTGGTTCAATTTTTTTTATTCTAAAGGGTTTTTAATGTCTGAATAATTTTTTGTTATCCTCTTGTAGGCTTGTATAGAGCAAGGTGTTCTGAAAAGTTTTTGGATTCTACTTTTCTGAATTAGCTTAATGTGATCGTCACACCCACCCATCCATTTATGGGAGGGGTTTGCCAAAATCTTGTGGATTTGAGCACAGGCATTGCTTGGGTTTTAGTTCATCATTTTGGGTGTTGATTTATACTGGCCTTCTCATAGATGTTATTTGTGCTGTGAAGTTTAGGTCTTTTTTCAATTCATGTTTTGTTAGTGAGTATATAATTCTCAGAGCTTTCTGTTTGATTATATAATTTGATGTTATGGAACCGACCATTACTCTTCATATTACAACTGCAGGTCATAGAACTCATTAGTTACTGTTGCTCAAGATATTGTCAGTAATTCTTTATTGAAGGTCTTGTTTTTGAGATTTGTACATTCTGTGTTAATGAAGTGTATTTATTTAATTCTTGTAATGGGTTGCTGTCAGATATACTTTGAAGTTGAATGAAGATGCTGTATTTCATTAACTCTGATCCAGTGTCATAAGATTCAGAGGTTCCAGTATAGAGAAAGCCCAATACTTCCACCGGTGAGTAAAAATGTGATGTGTCTTAAAATTTCTATGTTGGATTGCGTTGCGTTGATAATATATTAATTGAATTCAAAATTTTCTTTATTGATGTTTGGTTCTTGAGGTTAAATTGCCTTCCTTTCTATGTTTGAACGTTTAGACTTCTGATTGTATACATTTGAGTTCGTACTGTGGCAGAAATTTTTGCTGGTTCTATAGGTGTTTGCCTTCATTATTTTGGGTTTGGGAATTGTGGTTTGAATAGGTGTGCTCCTTTTCCTTTCCAGTTCTTAGGGGATTGCTTTGGGAAGAAACTTCTTTATACAGTTCTTATGTTTGTCTGGTGACACAGTTATGATTTCTACTGCCATTTTATATAATAAAACAATATTTTGTTCATTTTCTTTGCACTATACTGGAATATAGATGTTATACTAATGAATTCAATATTAGAAACATCACAGAGTTCAAATAGATGGCTGGTAGGAAGCGAAGCATTTCAAATGATGCAGATATGCCTGCTTTGTACGAGGAATGGGATGAAGTTTCGTGTCCTATATGCATGGACCACCCACACAATGCTGTTCTTCTCATTTGCAGTTTTCATGACAAGGGCTGTCGGCCATACATTTGTGACACTAGTTATAGGCATTCAAATTGCTTGGACCGATTTAAAAAACTTGCAGGAGAAAACACAGTCTGCTATACTACATTAGCACCCAGAAGTCTGCATGATTTTATTAATGCTAGCTCAAGTGGTTTGACTGGGGATCTGAATGCAAGTAACACTGCTGCAACTGTGGAAATGCCTGGAGGATCTGGAGGAAGCAGCACATTTGATGCAGATTCTGACTTTGGAGAACAAGGAATATTGTGGGAAAGGTTTGATCGAGAGACTAACATGGAGAAGCCAAAACCAAGATCGAATTTGAGATGCCCTTTGTGTCGTGGGAGTGTTCTGGGCTGGATGGTTGTAGAAGATGCCAGAATGTATCTCAACCTGAAGTCCCGAAGTTGCTCTCGTGAATCATGCTCATTCTCTGGTAACTATGGGGAATTACGTCGGCATGCTAGAAGTGTTCATCCGACAGTCTGCCCAGCTGATATTGACCCATCGAGACAACAAGCCTGGCAATGCCTTGAAGAGCAGAGAGTGAACAATGATATTGTTAGTGCCATTCGCTCATCCATGCCAGAGGCAATCGTACTTGGTGACTATGTGATTGATAATGGAGATAGGCTATCAGGTGAAAGAGAAAGACGTATACTTGGTGATTCTGTGTTTGATAATGGAAGTAGCCTATCAGGTGGAAGTGAAGGAGTGCTTGGTGACTATGTGTACGATAATGGAAGTGGGTTACCAGGTGGAACCGAAAGAAGTGGTGCTGAAGCGAGTCGGTGGCTAAGCACCTTCTTCTGGTTTCACATGATTGGTTCAATGGATCCAGCATCCGAGCGAAGAGTTGGTAGGTCAAGAGGTTTGGCAAGGCATCAACGCCCAAGTGGACCCTTTGCTAGACGGCGCTATCACTGGGGTGAAAGGTTGTTACAAGATGATGACGATGACGATGACAGCCATGATGAAGAAGAAGATGGAGATCATAATGAAACCGATCTGAACATGTTAAGTGATATTGGTGAAGATGTTCGTGCAAACCCAAGAAGGCGTCGAAGGCTGATACGTGCTAGGTCAAATCAAGACTAGTCCTAAGACTGGCTTGCAGGTGGCTCTGTAGTCTCTTTATTTATGGACATAAGTTAATATTTCCCAGTGTAAATTATTTTGGTTTCTCTTCACTGACCAGTTTTATATTTCCAACCACATTTAAATCATGTGCAGATTGCCTCTTAAAGAATGGATTTCAGCATGAGCTAGGACTGATCCATCAACTCGGAACCCAAAAATGAAGATCGAGAAAGGCGTCTTATGAATATCTTCTAGGATTTGTTTGCAGTTGTGGCCTGTGGGTTCCTTCAGTGTGGAGGAAAGCTGGTACAAGGTTATTAATGTGTGAACTCCAGAAATAATGTTATTTTATTACATTTTGTTGGATTTGATGTTTTCTATTATGAGTGGTCGAAAAGTTGTAGTTCCATGAAATGTATTGTTAAAATTAATTGGCTTTGATTTAGATTAAAAACTAAATTTTAATTCCTACCGAACAGAGATCAGTAATTTCCTTAGACTAATCTATGGAATGATTAGTGAGACTTTGCACTGCATATTTCGAGGATTTACATCCTATATTTCGAGGATTTACATCCTGCTAGATGTCAAAGTGGATCAGGTGCGAAAGAGAAAATCACCTGAAATGATGATTTTTAAGTTTTAGCCCCATGGCCATTATAAAGAGAAATTGGAGGAAAAAAAATTGGTATATATGCAAAATATTTTATTGTATAAATGTTTTATTGAAAATGAATATGAAAAATAGAGAATTTTTGTTTGAAGAGAGTCAAACGTGTATTTAATTTCGGATAATTCTTGGTGTACAAAATGAGGTACAAAATGGTGTTCAAAATTGCCAAATGACGGCCCCCTATTGAGGGGGCGCCGGCCTGCCATGCTTCCCCCTAATAGGGGGCTGCCATTTGGCAATTTCGGACAACCTTTTGTAACCCATTTTGTACCTGTAGTACAATCCTTTAATTTCATTAGTCTTTGTAGAGAATATATGGTTAAAAATGAAGGATAGTTTTTTTTGGGTTGTGGGTAATTTTATTTTGTTGAAGAATATGTGACTGAAAAGATGGGAGAAAAAATGTATTTTGAAAAAAATGCGATCAAACAAGGTCTTACTTTTTTTAATTTAAAAATCATGTGGTCACATGAACGTATATGCATAGGTCATAATTCAAAACATAATTGTCTTAGTCACATGGGTTCATATGTATTCATAGGTCACATGATAAATTTTTAGGTATAAAGGTCACGTACCAAGTCTCATATAGATTAGGTTATAATCATACATTTTATTAAGTTTACAATAATTTATCAAAATATATCACAATTATGTATTTTTGAAATTTTTTTACAAGTTTGTTAATTCTGAAATTGTATTTTTAAAAAATGAAAATTTTCGAGTGCAAAATTCGAGGTCCCGCTCTGTTTGCGGGCTCTAAAAAGTCCTTGTGGCCAACCCAATGGCTATACTAACAGCCGTCTCTGATTATTTTGTTTTTAATCTTTGTAAAAAATTAATTGGTAAACAAAACTTGATAGGTATTTGGGATAGAAATGTCTTAAACACCAAAAACCATTTGATTATCGGGTTATGCCATGAATTAGTAGAGTAACATATTGAAATATTTGAGAAACACAAATTTGGACTCAGTAAGGAAAAGTAGAAGAGTTCTTTTCTATAGGTATAAAGAAGTAACATATTTAAATATATTTAAGAAAGTAAAATTCAGGCTAATCAATAGGAGAATTTGAAAAGTTCGGTAGTACTCGACAATATTAAATGAGAGAGTCTAATCTCGTACCAAACATGCACTAATATGTAAACGTGCCTAACTGGTGTTGTTTGATAATAGAATGTTGCTGCTAACCATCCTTGCATTTCACAGATCATCCACAGACTTCCCTCTTTCGAAAACAGCAGCAGCCCCCATGCCCGAACCTACAATGCAACACACATGAAGATTTTCGACATGTCAACTAAAATAATGCATGAAAATCAGGGTCGAGTTGTGTGGAGCACCTATGCACATTGATATCACACCAAAACGACAATCCTTTCCACGACGCTTCATCTCATGGAGTAGAGTTGCAACGCAGCGAGCCCCTGAAAAATGAAGAAACAATCTGGACTCTTTACTACATAATCCAAGTCTCAGTTAAGAGTATGCCAGACAGTACTAATCTTGATAACCTGTAGCTCCTAAGGGATGCCCAAGAGCCATTGCTCCTCCGTTAACGTTAACTTTTTCAGGATCAAGGTCTAAATGTTTACAGCAATATACGAATTGGGAAGCAAACGCCTGCAATTTACACACGAGATTTGCACGGCTATATTGTTTTGTAGATACATTTAACACGAGTGTTACTAAGAGAAAGAAGCACCTCATTAATTTCGAACAAGTCAATATCACCAAGTTGTAGACCAGCAGACTTCACTGCAGCCGGAATTGCAACAGCTGGGCCGATTCCCATAACTGCAGGATCCACCCCTATGGCAGCAAAACTCCTTCAAGAGAAGTTTCAGATAGTTACCGAATCTGGCATTGCATGCTCGAACTATTGTGTAAAAAATCAGATTGTCTAGCTTGTACTTTCAAGGGACAATTCAGGCATGTATACTATTATCATGTCCTCAGAATCATCAATGCGTGGTAACAATGTTTATGAGCAACTTTTAAAGGGGGTAGTTTGAAGGAAAACTGTGCTCTCAAAGTCGAAGCACCTCTTAAAAATCAAAGACTAAACTTTGTGCTCATCCAATGTTTAACCAATTCATGGAATTTTAATTAAGACACCAGATTGAACACTTCACTGTGACATCTGCACTGGTTTTTGTTGAACCGAGTAGAACCTAATCACATTGTACTCTTTCCCTTTGACCGTGAATAGACCTCAGGCCTTGGGGGTATATTAGGCACTGTACACATGTATTAGGTTATTTTAATATATGTTTTGAGGGCATATTAGAAATTCTATAATGTATAAGGTAGCCCTAATATTCCTAAATAAATAAAGATTTTTTAGGAGGCCGAGATAAAGACTCAGAGAGGTGAAATCATTATTACTTCTCCATTATAGTGGAAACCTGCCTAGACGTAGCTCTCACATTGATGCAATGTGTGTTCTAATTGTTTTTCATTTCTTTTATTGCTCCAGTAAACAGGGATAAAGGTGTAATCCATAACAATTTTCAGCGTGTTTCACCTGAATACACCAAGAATTGGAAATCCTTTTTGTGTAGCCAAACTTCTCTTCATGAGAAGCACTGCCGCAGCACCATCGCTTATTTGACTAGCATTCCCTGATATCATGTGTCTACTATTAAGTTAAAATTCGTACAACATAGTTATTTATGATCAAGTCCACCAAATATTATCACCTGCAGTTGTTGTCCCGTTATTCTTGAACACAGGCTTCAACTTTGCCAGATCTGTCGTATTTGTGTTAGGACGAATGCCATCATCGACAGAAATTGTAATAAGCTTCTCCTCTCCACTTTCAAGGTCTACAATCTTTAAAGTAAAATCTTCATTAGAAACTTTAAAATGATTTATGTCAACTATAATGCATTCGAAAGAAATTCGCTCGTCTACCTTTGTAGAAACTGGAATGATTTCATCTTTAAATTTTCCAGATGCAGTAGCTGCAGCAGCACGCTTATGGGATGTGACCTATTGATGTAATTCTGAGGGGTTACAATTGTTTCTAATTGGCTAATTCAATCGACAGATTAGATGTTAAATGCCCATCTAAAATTCTAAAACCTTGAGATTTTCGATGAGATGGTTCAATATCGTATTTGAGCATTTAAAGGTCCTGGATCCAAGTCTCCCGAGCACTCAATGCAAATTATTCACATAATGAATCCATTAAGGCCATACGTGCACAATTTTCATAAATGGGTGATTGTGAGACTTGAATCCAAGATCTTTGCCTGTTCTGAGATCATGATAACTTTAAGATTTGATATGAGGTCGTTCAGCATTAATGAAGCAGCACACTTACAGCAGCTTGGTCTTGCTCTTGTCGGGTCACTCCATAACGTTCTGCTACATTTTCAGAAGTGATGCCCATCGGAAGTAGACAGTCTCGGACTTGAGCAGAACTTTCCACCTGTTAAACAGTATTTTTCTGAAGACACTGCCATATGGAAATAACGATTCATGCAAAAAGAAATTCCAGTTTTTAACATACTCTGGGATTAACTTTTTGAATCCAGTCAATCTTATCAACTGTCATGGACTCCAATCCAGCCCCAATGCCTGTAGAGAAAGAATAAGAACTGAAGGAAAGGCAAGAGTCATTTTAGTACATATTTAAGAAACTCTCCTTTTACCAATTTCATAGAATCCTGATTTTATGGAGGCAGCTACATCAGCAACAGCCTGAAGGCCAGACGAACATTGCCTATTGACTGTCCTGACGGGCACACTATCTGAAGAAAGCGTCAGAATTAGAATCTTAAGGTAAAAGAAACACCTCTTGCTCGAAAGAAGACGTGAAACCACTTTAATTGCAGGTGAATTAAATCCCTTTCATGTCTGTGAAAATATTTCATAGTCGATAGTCTATAATTTAATTTTACTTTATACAAAATCATTTATTTTTCGAAATAAAGGACTACCAGGGAAACCAGCATAAAGTGCAGCCATCCTGCATTCAATTGCTCTGTGTGAACCCGGAGCTAAAACTGTTCCTACAACTATATCTCCCACTTCGGCTGGATTCAAGTCTGTTTTCTCTATCAATGCCTGCAATCGGGAGAAGACCACTTAATGACTAAATGAAGTTCAGATATAATGGTAAAGAATTGAACTCATAATCCGTTCTTTCTAGTTCATTCACTTCAAGACTGGTTCTGAATTTCATAAAACATTATCTCGAACAAACCTCCACCATACGTACATTTGGGTGCGACCATTAAAGAGCCGCTTATATATGCTTACTAAAAGACCGACTTTCATTCATTATCATTAGGCCAGCATGAAACTAGAATAATGAAGGACAAAGGCAAGTACAATATATTTAAGAAAAGCTTCAAATAGGTTCTTGTCTCTCAAAGTCAGTTTATCCTTCAGAGTATAGGAAACTAAAAGATTCAGTCTTTGCAAGTGGTTGTATTTGAGTAGTGTGACTAACCTTTAAAACGGGAGCAAGTAGATCCTCTGGAAGAGTATCCTTGAATCCTCCCCGTTTAGATTTGCAAATGGCAGTTCGACAGGCACTATTAAACGTGATACACACAGAATGACAATTAATTGATGGGCAAAAAATTTACACGATTCAGACGAATTGTAAGTGAAGTACTCACGCTACAATGACAACGTCATCTTCTAATGCAGCTGTTCTATGATAAGCAGCACCTTTCCCAGACGAACATGTTGAAGGCTGTTAAAAGAATTCGAAACTATTGATCGAAAACCATGAATGATTATGAACAAAATTGGTAAAGTTGGCACAAAAGTTACAACTGTTACTAATTCTCAAATGAAGTCTATAAATCTGAATATAGGTATTTTGCAACTACTCGGTGCTGGACTAGCACGCCAATATTCATATGAGCCTGGCATAGCCTTGTTAGAATTAGGGTGTGACCCAAATTCTATTCTAAAGATAATTGAGAATCCTAATTAGGAATTCTATTTGTTGGAATGCTTTTGAAATCTATTTGACAAATTCTAATTGAAAATCTATTTGAAAGCTCAATTGAGAGTTGAAATTTGTGTTGAACAAAAAAAAATCAAGAAATGGACAAAGGAGTACTTTTTGATGCAATTATGCTAGCTTGGAGCTCGAGCGCCCAAAGCAGTGAAGCTTCGCTATAGCCGAACGCTTGAGCATTGAGGCGGCACCCGTCGACACTCGAGCGCTATATTCATGGGGCCCAACCCATTTTTGCGGTTTACATGTTTTGAGCATTTCTTTCAATCTATAGCTCTACTTTTAAGGTTTGAAATATCTCCTATATATTTAGCTATTCATTGTATTTTAGATTAAGTTATGACAAATCATAAGCACATAATCATTGTATACTTTCTTCATAATTTTAGTGAAATCTCAATTCCTTTGCAAATTATTTTATTCTTGAGTTTGTAATCAATTACTTCGTATTACGTCATATTATTTTCTCGCATATTATCACAATAAATTAATATTGGAATCATCCGGTATTTTCGTCGGTGTTTTTAACAAGCCTAATATGTTTTAAAACTATTGACATGCGCAGATAGCTTTCTATTCGAAGCATGTCAAGCCTTGACAATATAGATGAGTAGAAAAGCCTAGAATGAATAGTAAATTACATACACTTACAGAAATTTCCTGATTCATCATGCTTTGTCTCTCCATACTCGTCTATTGAGCTTTTCTCTTCAAACTCTTGTTGACAATAGAGCCCTACACCTTACTCTCAGATTTATATATACTTACATATGGATACTGAAGAGAGAGATAGAGAGAGAGAGAGAGAATGCATGATGAATATAGTTTTGAAATTAAACCCACCTATTTAATACTGCATAGTGTTGTTCCTTTAAATTATAATATCTTTTGCTCATTTATTCTTCTTCTGTAACTAACTCCATTTAAAAAGGTTGAACCCTAACCTTGAGGGTCCCCACCGATCCTGTCCTGGACCATCGTGGAGGAGGTAAATCACAGGATGTGCCTCCCAAGAGCCAGGGTGG
>CAIGRO010267306.1:0-10706 GCA_903798355.1 Fraxinus baroniana
TTAAATAATAGAATCCGTAGATTCTTGGTAATTTATTAATCACATGGAGTTGTGATTATGAGATACAAATTACATAGGGCTGAATTTTAAATCGTCTATGGTCTTATGTAATAACGAGATACGTATATCGTTACTATAGATAGACCATCACGTGCAACATTTCTTACTTGAAAAGTATGTAGATGATCTTACAAGGTATGAACACGTTGATATTTTGTTATGGAACAAAACATTGGAGACTCACTGGAGAGAGTTCACATGGATAACTATCTGAGTGTCAGTGGTTAATCTCTAATATTCGGTAGTGAAATTGATCATTTGACTTGAGGTTATCATAGTTCTTTATATGAGGATAGTCATACTTTGGTAATGTTGGATGTTGCTCTGCCAAGAATCGCTAATACAACATCATTCGAGTATGTCAAGAATCATATAAAGGTTGTGAATGATTAATAGAGAATTCGTCACTTAGATAGTAAGAGATTATGCTCTACATTTCATTCACTTAATTTAATAACAAATTTCTTGACCAATGTGTACTCATAAGTCGAAAATGAGTTTTCAGCTTACATTGACTTAATATTGCGATGAAAGATATGATTGAGAATTGGGATTGACACACATCCATTCTTGTAATTGATTGGATCATATTGGCGAATGGATTATAATTTCACGGTAAACGAAAATGTTTGATTTTGTCATATCACGTGACATTTCATATCACATGCCTTGCCCTAACACATTGCTAAATGTCAATCTGGGACAAAAGATATGAATTGATGATAAATTAAAAATGAGTATTTTAGTTTATCGATTAGATAAAAATAATAATTCATGTTGTTAGGTAATATGATCGGAAACTTGATGGGTCACACACAAAATGAGAACCAGAAGAATGAGATTCTAATTAATTAATTAACAAGTGTTGTATAATTAATTAATTGAGTTGCTTGTTATTAGGCCCGAATTAATTAAATTTTGGACCGAGTTAAGTTTAAGAGACGAGCAAAGCCCACTTGGACTTATATTAATAACCATTTGGGCTTTAGAAAAGAATAGAACATAATCACATTTTTGCTGGTATAAGAAAAGAGAAACCATAATTCTCTCATTCTTGTTCCCTAATTCATTTTTTTATACAAGTATTTTGTTTTTATTATTATTGCATAAATAAATTTATCGATTTTTGCGGAGTAAGTTTTACATATGTAAAATAATATATAAATAAATATAGCAATATTCTACAGCAATGGGTAATGAACGTTGATAAAATATTAACGACAACGAGCAATGAATGTTGTTCAAACATTAACAACAACAAGCAACGAATGTGCTAAAATTAACGACAACGAGAATATTGCTAAAAATTAACACTGAGCTATGAACATCGCAATTAAAGACAATGTTTTTTGAAAAATTTCAGAACTTTTTTTAACGACTTGTGCATTTTGTTATCATTTCCAATCAGGCGATCCATTAATCCAACTACTTTTTGCAATGATCTTTGAACGTTATCGAATCATTTTACTATACAGAAACATCTAAACCTACAACATATTTGTCCGAACGTTGCTAGAGGTTTCGCAACGTTTTTTGCCTGTTGCGAAAAGGGTGTTTTTGTATCGTCGATCGTTTTTTGCTCATGCTTTTTTGTACCTTGACACATCAAATAACGGCTATACAAGTTTAATAATATTTTAAATTAAAAAAATAGATCCGGTGTTGTATAAATACTAAATAATTAGTATAGCCTTGTTGAAGGAGAAATCCAAGCAGTTATGGTATGATCTGGAGGAGTTGTTTTCAATAAGAATAGATTAGTATGGCATTACACAAAGTTCCTTGTTGAAGGATTAATCCAAGTTGTAACTTGCCAATTAATAGGACACATTAGAAGCTGACAGATTTTGGCCTTACGATTGTAACAAATTCTCAATCTTCTTGTTTTGCTCCAATTTTAATTATATATTTTGAAAAACTTTATTATTTCATTGTAGCTCTGACCCACTCTCTTGCGACTTAGATCTTATGTTCTTAATAATGCATTTCTGGATACATCTATTATATAAAATCTAAATTAATTCTCTTTTCGATAAAGATTAAATATTTGTCATCTTTCAAAACTGTAACAATAATAGAAACGTGTGACGTTTAATATTTATCTTTAATATATAAGTTGGAAACACATAATTCACAATCAATTTAGTTCACCAAAGAAGAGAGTTATTTTCAATTACAAACTTCGCATAAATTATACGATAATAATTTTGTCTCCATGAGCTATAAGATCTTACATTCAAAGTTTACAATAAGAAAGTTGAGTAATGAAATTTATCATTACAAACTAGTGTTGGCATAACTACTTACCAATGAATAAAACTACATCATGTTTTTATTGAATAATGTGATAATAACTCGCTATCATATATTATTGATTAAGAACATCAATGTTGATAAATAATTTTTTTGATCCATATAACTATTTTTTCAGTCTACACCATATTATCCAAATCAAATATTCTTTAAATCCGTATACCCTTGATTATTTCAGAGAGAGAGAGAGAGAGAAGACTAAATTGTTCATTACAATACCTATACTTATCTTCTCGTAATACAACCAATCAAATCATGCCACCCGCCCTTTCTAATTTTGCAATAACTACGAGTCTGTTTGTTATGCAAATGCGGAAAAGAATTTCAATTTCATGTTAGTTGGAAAATATAGATCCATAAAACTCATATGAATTCATTTTCCACGAAAATAAAGAAAATGCAGGTTAAAGTGGTTGTACTTTGGAATTCGATTTCCATTTTCACGTTGCAATCAAACGGTCAAAGTGAAATTCATTTTTCTCGGATGCGATATTTTTCATAAAAAATATGGCAATCAAATAGGGCCTACACGCTTGATCAGTCGAACTAAAAACTTCTTGAATGTTACTGTATCGTGGGAAAAAAAAATAATATTTAATAAATAAAAAAAGTTGATTATATTAATATAAATATGTATTAGGGAGGAAGATGAGAGGAGAGAGAGGGAGGACAAGCCGATTAAGAAAGACAAAGGCTTCGATCCTTAGGCAAATCCAAAGCTTAGGCGGCGCCCCCGACGATCATTCATACCATTTCCTATTTGTCTTCACCCTTCAAAATATCTCATTCCTCTTTCTAATAATTAATTAATTAATTCTAGTAAAATTTCTAACTCTTTTCTCTCTCTCTCTCTACGTGTTCGGTATAATTTAAAATCCAATTAAAATTGAATATATAGTCGTTATTGAGTCTCACTCGTCTAATAAAAGTCAACAATAACGACTAATTTTTTAATTTTAATCCGATTTTAATCTCTACCGAACACGCCACACATTTGTTTCTCAAACAGCTCAAAATATTAGGATTTGGACTTGAAAACTGAGTTTAGAAACATTTTAGCATTGTCAATACAATAATATAATGTTAGCTACTTAATTAAATGAAGCATTACCCTCCCATCCGGAACAAAAAGATCATAGCAAACCTAATGAATAAACACTGACTGCTTAAATATGCATTTGAGAGTTTCTCTTTTTCTTTAGTCGTACCAAACAATCAAGTTTAACATTTTATTTGATTAATACATTAGACAATATTATAACTTCTTTTTACTACCACAACAAAAAGAGATTAGGCGGATATTGCTTCCTTTTTTTAAAATTTTTTCCCCCATTTGATCTTAATTCTTCTTAGCCTTCCGAAGTCATTTGGAAAATAGTCAGTGCTTTTTTTTTTCTTAAAGGGAATCAGATAATGTTGTTTCCCCAAGGCCGGCCCAAAAGGAAAGTGGGTCCATCCCAACAAATGTCGTAGAGTTCAGGAATGCTGTATGCCTATTTATTTACTGGAAGCATGCATAGATACAGTTAAACACAGGTACTGAATAAGACAAAATTATGAATCTCAAATCCATCCTTGGAGATGAGGTGAAATTATAGAGGTGAGGTGCTCAATTCACTAATCTCCAACTATGAGAAATCAGAAATGGTAGTTGTCCCCACATCCCCTTTTTCTTTCTTCTCATTGGACAATATGCACAAAGAGGCCAAAAACTTTTGCGTTAAAAGGAGAAGGAACCACGATTCACAGCTTTAATAATTGTCCTTGGGACCAAACAATATGACTACTACTTTCCATCTCCAAATTCCTTTTATTATATTGTACTACTATGCTTAACACACTTTGTGGAACCATGAGGAGTCTCAATGCTGAGACTGGTTGCAGCATAAAGACTGAGATGGGGAACTTGAAAATTTCAGTTGGGAGTCTAAAGAGTGACAATTCTTACACAAAACTAGAACCCATATCACCAAATGAGTCTGTTTCTGAGTTAAAGAAGAATTCTTCATTATCTGACTTTGAAACTCCCAGTAGCTTGACACAAACTAGCCTAAATAGTTTAACCCCAGCAACGAGCCTAACTAGTTTGACCCCAGGAACAAGCTTAACCAGCTTGACTCCAACAAGTTTGAGTATTCCAGCACTCAAATTTGAAGTGGATGGGGATGTTGAAATTCAATCCCCTGATTATTCAATGTGGGACTCTATTTTCTCTGATCAATTGGAAGGTGATTTCATGATTTCCTCCCCAGTGAGGAACATAAACTCACCACAGGCAACCAACTTTCAAAACATTAATTCCAACTATGCTCATGCAATACATGGGTCGAGTCTTATGGGGTGGTCTCCTCCTCGCGTATCGTCTCCTCTCGGACCTCATAGCACCACTTTGCAGAAAGGCAAGGGACTGAGCCCTCTCCACAGGGTTTTCAACTCTCCAACCAATCAATTCATGCAGGTGGAGAGCCTTTCACTGCCTGCTCTAGAGAGCCTACTAGATGATAGTAGCTATGACAAGGATGATGACTTCGTTGTATTCTCCCCTATGAAGATTGCCGAAGGAGAAACTTCTTCTGATTGTTTTGATGCACTTACAGGCTTTCCAGATTTGTTAGACTGCTTAACACTGCCAAACTCGACTAGATTTTGTGGATCTGTAGTGAACGACACAACCGTCCATGGAAGTTCACTGGCGACTACTGCCAATGACATTTATCAGGCAGGATCTATTCCACCTGTACCATTATCACAACAATTACGAGACGAAAGGCAGCATGAAGAGCATCAGCGACAGCAGCAAGAACAAGCACTGCCATCACAAAGAACTCAACGACAACTGCATCAGCAACAGCAACAGAATCAGCTACAAAATTTACAAAACTTAATAGTACCTATTTCCATTGGACCTGAGCAGGTAAAAAATTAGTTTCTAAAAAACTTCACCTCAAATCATAGATTCATAATTCTTTAACTAACTTTTTCCATATTATTATCGTAAAGGAACAAGACAGTGGGCTACAACTTGTGCACCTACTTCTTGCTTGTGCCGAAGCAGTATCCAAGGAGGAGTATATGTTAGCTAGGAGGTATCTCCACATTCTGAACCGAGTGGTTTCGACCCTTGGTGACTCCATGCAACGTGTTGCAGCTTGCTTCACCGAAGCCTTAAGTGAAAGACTCGCGTCAATCCTAACCAATAAACCTAGCACCTCCAATCCAAAACCCTTCAATCCTTTTCCCCCCAACTCCATAGAAATCCTCAAGATATATCAGATTCTGTATCAAGCTTGTCCCTACATTAAATTTGCCCATTTCACTGCAAATCAAGCAATATTTGAAGCATTTGAGGCTGAAGAGCGTGTCCATGTCATCGATCTCGATATCCTCCAGGGGTACCAATGGCCTGCCTTCATTCAAGCCTTAGCTGCCAGGCCTGGCGGTGCCCCGTTTCTCCGTATCACTGGAGTTGGACCCACCCCCGAGGCAGTGAGAGAAACCGGCAGATGTTTAACCGAACTAGCTCACTCCCTCCACGTTCCATTTGAATTCCATCCTGTTGGTGAGCAACTTGAAGACCTAAAACCACATATGTTCAACAGAAGAGTTGGCGAGGCTCTGGCTGTTAACTCAGTTAACAGGCTCCACCGCGTTCCCGGACACGCGCTTGGAAATCTTTTAGCCTTGATCAGGGATCAAGCACCTAATATAGTCACCATAGTTGAACAGGAAGCAAGCCACAACGGGCCTTACTTCTTGGGCCGATTCCTAGAGGCATTGCACTGTTATTCGGCAATCTTCGATTCATTGGATGCAACCTTCCCACCGGATTCCGTGCAGAGGGCGAAAGTGGAGCAACACATATTCGCGCCGGAGATTTGGAACATTGTGGCATGTGAGGGTCCAGAGAGAGTAATGAGGCATGAAAGGCTCGAAAAATGGAGGAAACTGATGGAAGGAAAGGGATTTGAAGGGGTACCACTGAGTGAAAATGCAGTGACTCAATCAAAAATATTGTTGGGATTATATTCTTGTGATGGATATAGATTAACAGAAGACAAGGGTTGCTTGCTCTTGGGTTGGCAGGATAGAGCCATTCTGGCTGCTTCTGCATGGAGATGCTAATTCATATTTACGTGCTTCTTTTTCCTTTTGCTTAATTAATTAGATTGATATTTAATTTGTCCAAGTGATCTTATTGAATAATTATGGAACTTCAATGCATTACAATATTGACCTTTTCTTTTTGTAAACATTAATCTGTCAGTAATAATGTTAATTTCAGCATGCAGAAGAAAGACAATTTTATAATTATTAATAGTTATCAGCATAAAATCATTAGAAAGGAAGGGAAGAATATCATAATGCTGTATTATAAGACAGCCAGAAATTGACTAGATATATAGTGTAATAAGAGTTCTAATTATTTGACTCTTATTGTCGATGTGAAGTTTTCATTCAAATTTTAATCGAATTGTTATCTTAACCTAATTTAAGCATGTGCGGTGATATGCGCACGACACAGCTTAACAAGATTTTTAGACGGTTTTTATCATTAAGATCTTAAACGCCAAAAAAACAAAAAAAGGGGGTACCTAAAGAATAAACTCAGCCACTGGCGTAAGAAGGTTTATTCTAAAGTTCTATATAAAAGTTTTGGACAAACAGAAGTAAATTCTAAATATTTTTTTATATGTCTTCTGGTTAATCTATTACTCAACAATCTTAAATAAAATCTAATTGTAAAAATATATAAAGATTTTTTAATTTCTTTAGCAATTCTGTTTGATAAAGGCCTTCTCATAAAAAAAAATTTGTATTCCAAATATAACATTGATCCTACTTAGTACTCTTCTTAGTTTTCTACAAATCTTTTAAATGCTCGATAAATCCCTTTTTTTTACTTGATTCTTTTCTATAAGGTCACCCGAGGCACTACCTTAAAGAATTTCTAAATTAGTTATTTTCCTTTCCCTAGTATCTAAGAGGACAACATAAGGCTCACTTTGACCAACAATCCTCACATACCTGGGCCACTCATGATTAACCTAGAAATAATATAGCTTCTAGAAATCAAGTTATGCTTTTAGGATATGCAAAGATAATTTACAATATATGAACAAAGATAAAAATTCTTAACAAAAATTTAAAAACATTTTAAGAATTACAACTAAGGATATCCCTTTCGGGAAGCCCCCTAAAAGATTAAATAAAAGCTTTTTAGGGAAAAAGAATACCTTACAATATTTATAGCATTTCTGTTTCAGCTATACAAGGTTTTTTGGATTGAGAATTTTTCTAAGATAGGAAAGTTTCAAAAGATTTTTAAGAGCAAGATTACACAAGCTTTAGTCTCAGTCTTGTTCAAATGAAAACGTTTCCTTATTTAGAGTAATTCTTGGGAACTAAAACTCTAAGTTACCCTTAATGGGAATATCTCTTTTTTGAAAAGCAAAAATTATTGTCTGACAAAAGATCTAAACGTGTCTTCTTTATGTCAGTTCTTTTTCTTGCTTTTTGTTAAAGATAAAAAGTCTCGTCTTCATGCGTCGGGAACTTTATTTCAAATCTTCTTTTCTTAAAGTAATATGTCTTCTTGTGTCAGTCGAATCAAGTATTTAGATTATGTTCTGCAACTGATGAAAAAGACATCCCACTATCTAAATTATTGTATCCTTGGTTCTAATCTGGGTCCCCATCTTCATCACTTCCTTTTGTTGTCTTTTCTTTTTGTGGACATTCTTGAATTTCTTTTTCTTTGATTTCTTTATTTCTTGCAAAATTTCTCCCAAAGGCTTTATCAATGGATGCATCTAATTTTTCTTTGATATCATCATTTTTCTTTTTCTTGATAGAAATTTTCTTTCTTTGTCTGTAAGTACTTTCATTGTTTCTTGACAAATTCTGTGATAACAATCTATTAATAGAAATTATGTCTTCCTCTGGATCTTGGCTATCTTGAAGAATTTCTTTCCCTTTATTCTAGGAAAAACTCTGATTATGTTTGTTCTGAAAAGAACTTGTTTCTTCTACTGATGTTGTCTAGATTTCAACTGGACTATATTTAACTAAATAACCAAATTTCCCACTTAGCTGTCCTAATGTATCCCAAACCTGCTGAGTATGTTCTGTAACAGAATTATCAGTCTGTTGAGTCTGAGAAAATGATCTAGTAGAAGAATCAACACTCTTATGAGTCTGTTGAACTTTTGGCAAGCTCATATTAGGTTCAATAGTACCTTTGGGATAATTGAGTTTTAACTCAATTATTTCTTTTTCTAATTGTGTAATTTTCTTTTGGAGAGAAGATCTTTCTGAAATCAGGTTTTAGTTGATTCATCGATAATCTTAAAATTGTTCTGTATACACTCACAATGGGTACAGAAAATATTTTTGTCTTTGCTTGGTGAGAAATCTAATGGAGGGTCTGAATAATTTTTAAGAGAGGGGGAAATATAGAAATTTAATCCAATTTGTTGTCTAGCTGAAGCTAAAGCTTCTTGTAAATTTGTAAATCCTTTATAAAGTGGATCTTTAAAATCTTTTATACTTTCTAAGACTTCTAACCAAGTATGAAAGACTCCTAGAATCCTTCCTTTTATGACAACATAAAATTTAAATCTATTTTTGTTCTGATAATGCATTCATGCATGCAAGAAAATATTTTTGGTCTTTTGTATTCTTATTATAAGAAATCCAAAGATGGTCTAAAATACATTTTTCTTCTTTCGACAGTGAAATATGCAGCAAAGCTTTAAATGAAATATTACTTGAAGGAAAACATAAAGGTACTTGAGCACCAAATCTTATACGTTCTTGATAATAAGATCTGTTCTGGCTAGATGAATTCTGTAGTGATGCTGTAGATGCAAATGAATTTCCCGGAGGAAATCCTAGCTTTGGAGGTGGTCTGGACATCTGTAAAAAATTAAATTAATTCCAAGCCAATTTTTATTTTTATTTTCTAACATTCTACTTAAAATATCTACTACCTTATTGCCACTTCCTTTAATATGTTCAAATTCTATATTAATTCTATCTATAAAATTTAACCATCTTCCTCTACTACTCTTTTTTTAGTCTAATTTTAACTTATTATAAAAAGAAAAAATTGCAGCACAATCTGTTCTAATAGTTATTTCTTTTTTAGATACAATAAATAACTCAAAACTATCTAATGCTTAATTAACTGCTAATAATTATGCATCTATACTGCTTATATTACTTTTTTCTTTATAACTTCCACTATTGTATCTACAAATTCTTTCTGCTTTTTTATCTACATATTTATTAGGTTTGCAAATCAAGATTGCTCCCCACCCTAAAATATTTCCATATGTCTCAATTATTAAGTAATCAGTATCTAAGGGCATATCTAATTCTGGCAAATTTTTATCCTTTTTTTTATTTCTTGAACTAATTTTAATTCTTGATTAAAAAATCTTTGTCCTGTTGGTAATGTCTTAGAATATAAAGGTCCTGCTATTTTTCCTATTTTTTTTTTATAAATGGTCTAGCATAATTTACTAAACCTAAGAATTTTTGATTTTGTTTTAAATCTTCAAGAACTTGTTTTTTTGAATTTGTTCCTTCTGCTGATGTTGTCTGGTTTATTCTCTTTCTTTATTGCAGGGGCAAAGTTTATTTTTCCTATGGCTTCCACCATGCTTCTCAGCACAATCTGATGGACAATATATAGTTCTTGTAGGGCTAAATAATGCATGTTTCTGAAAATGTATAAAATCTTTAGTTATAGTTACACTACCATTATTTTTTAATAAAAAGCTTAATCCTATAATAAAATTTGTTTCTTTAAGATTTAAAGGTCTAACCCGTGTAGAATCTTTTGGTAAAGTATATTCTATACTTTGTTCACAATTAGTCTCTAAAATAATCTTACTGTTTGGTCTTAATAATTCTATATAAGTATATAAATATCCATCCATTTGTTGGGCATCAATTGGTTCTTTTGATTCTGTTATATATTTTTCTGGTATTAGTTTTTTGTTAATTATACAATTACTACACCCTGAATCTATTAATCATAAACATTTTATTATATAATCTCCTGAATCTATTAATCCTAAGCATTTTATTATATAATCTCCTATCTTATTTGACATTTTACCTTAATACTTTTAAGTTTTTCCGAATTACAAACTACTTGCACATATGCTATTTGTAAACAATCTATATTTTGTTATGATTCTTCAATTGTAATTCGTTTTCCTTTATTATATTCTATAATTTCTATTCTTTTTATCAATAATTTCTGCATTTCTTCTATATTTTCAATTATTTTCTTAAGATTCTTATTTCAGAAATTTCTACTTGTT
>CAIGRO010267321.1:0-14768 GCA_903798355.1 Fraxinus baroniana
TTAGATTAGGCTGCTTCGAACGGCCCAAGTGGGTTACGTGATAACTGAGGTGACTGTGGTATCGATATTCAGTCAATAGGCCGATGCCGACTGATAAATCCAAACTTGACTTTCATCATCGCCCAGGGAGGTCGTTTGACAACAAATTGCCTAACATGCTCGACATAGAAATTATTGAATACCCTTTTAAGTCTTCTATGGCATTGTTGGCAGGGAGTATTACATAGATTTAGACGGTATTTAGAAAAATAAGCTGAAAACTTGTTTACTATACTGCCCAGCCCTACCCAGTTCTGTATGCCAAAAATGCACTCAGGGTAAAAAATTGCTTAGTTAATCTGAATTATCTGATGTTGCTGCAGGTTTGTTTTGTCAACAATAGCCCGGATTCGCCTTGTGTATATTCATTCCATAAATCTATTATTTGACCCCAGGAAAAAAAAAAGTAAAATTAAAAGCAGAAAATTATGCTGGAAGAAAGCATTCTTGTTGATAAGGCTTCAAAATGTATTTCCGTGGACATCATAACATTGCTGCAGCTTTGGTGAGATTCTTGAAGCTAAGCTATTTTTGACATTATTGACAGTTTGGCTTAACAGCTCTTGGAAGCATATCTATCGAAGAAAATGGACTTAGCAAATGTTGCATCTGGTTACAATTTGATGTAATATTTTTAGAAGGGGCTAAAGCAGGTTCTATTCAACTTGAAATTAATTCTTGCTACAAAAATGAGAAATTATAGTTAGCATATGGCATCATAGCATCTCTTCACTTGAGTTATCTTTGTGAGCAGTTTTGGACCATGCTTATTTAGAGCTGAGCATTCCTAATACAGTTGTTGGGTAGTCATATTTTCATTTGTATTTGCCACTTAGCATTTCCCCTGAGTGAGTGAAGTCAATATTCTCTCTCAGATCCCATATCCCCAGTGTTATTTATAATGAACATTTATATCAAATCCTTCTGAAAAGGAACGCGATTGACAATTACAATTGAAAGGAGTTCCTTAGTGAAAAAGATGAAAGAATCAGCAAATGCAAGGGAGGAAAAATAGTACCTTTTTTCACACAACATTTCCCTCCCAAACCATATCGTAGTTTTGAAAATTCACAAACTAGCCCAGAAACCGATTCTATGGAACACGAAGACATCCTTAGTCTTTTCTTTCCTTTAGTGAGCCATTTGTAGACCTTAATTCCCACAATGGTAAGCAACCTTTTAATGGGGATGATGCCGACAACTGCCTCTGCCTGGTCGAGATTGAAGACAGCCAACACGAACTACTTAGCTTCATCTTCTCATTATCTTCACATGCTTCAGATTTCGGGTCACCTTGCACAGCACTAACTTTAAGGGATTCAGGTAAGACGCAATTAAAGATTGAACCTAGTCCAACAACAAACAAAAACATCCAGTCAAGTGCCGAATACTAGGTAGAAAATGTCATCAGAGACGAAAAAAAATTACTTGAGGAATTCTGCAAATAGTTTGAATAAAGATCTACTTGGAATTTTTTCAGTCTTCTGGGCCAAAACATGATTATATGAGTGTTTTTTCTTTTGTCACCTGTTTTCTTTCCTTTTTCACCTCTTGTGTAATGTTGTGTTAAGCATTAATCCATTCTTAAGGTACTTGTGATAAAGCAAATGAAAAAGTTAGAAATGAAGCAAGCACACAAGTTTATAGTCGTCCTCCACCCTCAACCTTAGAACTTCGTCCACTCGCCGTTGCAAGTTTTCACTATAATGTAGAAGAAGAGTACAAGTTTCCTCACTCCTCTCGCAATATTAGGTCAATCCATGGTCAAGGAGATAAGTTTAGAGTAGAAATGAAACACCTATTCTACAAATTACAAAATAGGACTGATATTATAGGGTGATATGCATTATAATAATCAGCAGCATAGAATGTTACTTGAATATAAATAAAGGGTAAAACTTGATGCAAGAATGAGGAAAAATACCTAATTTTGCAAGTCGATTTACCCATTTTGGAATTTTTTTCCCTGTGAGCTTGTGACATATGTCTTTGCAGAAATGATTGCAATTCTTCACAATCAAGTGATATGAATCACCATTGTAGTTTGTGGCTTTACATTCAATCAACTCCCGTACTTGGGTCGCATCCAAAGATGTAGTCCCAATGAATATTGACTTCCTAAACTTAAAACCTGGGCATTCTCGAGGTTCAACTTCAAATACACCACTTGAAGGATAGTCATGAGCTCCAAATGCATACTCCACACCATGAACTGCAAATGAGCAAGCACTCTAAATCAGAAAAAAGTTATCTCTACTATTTATTTATGTCGACTCATAAAATAGTCTGGACTAAAGAGGCACACAGGTTAGCCAAAAAATTTGAGTTCCCATATTAGATAAAATTCATATTCAATTGTAGCAATAAATGTCATGAAGTCGTCTTTTTTTTTTTTTGATGTTTCACTTGCTTGAAACATGAGAAGACGCAAGAATCGCGCCAACCCATGATAAAGATCAAATAAGCAATTTTAGGATCAACTTCACCTTTGAAAGAAGAAAATAATCATCTTTATATTTGTTTTTTTGTCAATGTTCTAAAAATATGTCAGCCATGTCTGTCAAAAATACACCCCCGCTGCCTGTGCTACATCCGCTTACAACTCTCATTGCATATGCTATATCAGGTCGGTCCACGGCCAAGGAGAAAAAGCTTTACATCATTGTCGTGAACTCACAAGAATTCAATACATTGATAACGAAATAAGAAAATCAATGAGACAAAAAATTTAGCAGAAGCAGTCAAATGTACCTTCCACACCAGAATGAAATATACCTAGGCCAGCCCAGTAGACATAACCATTCACTGGTGTCAAGTCGTACACATTGAGATAAACCGAAGTATTTCCAGGACCATGATCTGTCGGCTTCACTTTGGAAAATAAACAAAAATGAGGGACTGATTTTCCTTTCAAATACTGGGGAACTATGGACTTCCACCGCTTCTTTAATCCTAATGTCATGTTGCTTCTACAGGAAACCAGATATCAGTGAAGAACCAATAGCATCTCGTACATCTGGACAATATATATGAAGATGAGGCTAAGATGTAAACAATAAAGGAACGCCAAGAACAAATTAGACTAAAAAAAACCATGTCAACTGAAAAAATTAGTTGATTTTTCATTGTTGCAAACAACTAAAGTTTTTCGCACAAGAAAGTCAATTCAGTGACCTTAATACTCAATAATTGGTGATATTGACAAATATAGTATAAAATCTATTCGTGCGACAGAAATATGGATCAAACCTTCGGTTATTCTTAAGGATATTACTTGGTTGACCTACAGGATTTTGACCAAGACGAAGGGTTGGTATGTTTGAATTTCGATAAAGAAAGAACATGTTTCCAAGAAAAAAATGAAAGAATAGAAAATTTAAGGGGAAAAAAGAAAAAAGAAAAAAATGGAACCAGGAACATGTTTTTTCAACTTGTGAAAGTCAACATTGACAGGAGTGGGAGGCCACTAATATAGCCACTCATATCATTGTTAATTATACTGATCCTGCATCTTGCACATTAGCTTCTCAATCTTTCTAAGAGTATCAAAACAGAATTAACAGCGTGTTTGCTAAGCTTAAAATGTTTACGTGTAAGTAATTAAGTAAGTTCTAAAATAAATAACTTCTTTTATTGATTAGTCGAATGAAATAAGTTGTTTATTCTACCAGTAAGGCAATACTTACTTTCAGAATAACATTTTTTGCTTGGAGTTCAGATGAAAAGTAGTAACAAACATGTTTTAAGAACAAAAGTTGCTTCAAAGTATCTTTTACTAATTATTAAACACGCTCGTCAAGTTTCAATACTTGTCTGAGACACAATAACTCATGTTAGAATAGCTCATCCATTCAAGTTTTATCCTAATGCTCTGGGAACACAGCAGTCTTTTAATTTGCAAGTCAAATCATTACAGCCAAAAACTATGTAATAAACCCGTTTGCTTTAACATAAGCTTAAATTACTTCAAACACTTCAACTGATTCAGCTTTCAGGAAAATAATTATGGGGATGTTCCATCATTACTGCAAAAATACCTTAACATATATTCTCCCGAGGCATAGGCGGTTACTATCTAATTGTATTGTTGACTCAGTATGTTTCATGTACATGAATTTATTGTCTAATAAAATGCAATCATGCTTACTGATAATCTTAAAAATTAATTCAAACTTCTCGACCGATACCCAAACTCTCGCAAAGATAGACAAACACGAGCACATGCAAAGACAGCTTTTTAGAAATTTAATTTTTGACGATATTGCAAATCCAATATCAAAGAGGAATCAATTAAAAAAGAACAAACTTCCTGAATTCTTAATGAATCAGTGTACTTCTGCATACTTGAAACAAGAACTGAAGATGACATCAAAAAGCCAGTAAGTGCACGTACAAGGAAGATTTAAAACTAAAGCCAAAATGGGAAGTTGGGAACAATCCAGGATGCCAAAAGGACTATAAAAGTGCACATTTACAAATAATATTTGCAGCTTAAATACTTCAAGTTCGATGTACAGAATTCAACAATACAATGTCAACCTTGAAAAAATAAAAAAATACAGAGCCAACTACAGCTATAAGTTTGTATTTTCTGCCATGTCTTAAATAATAATTGGAGAATGAGTTAGATAATTAATATTTTAAGTTGTAGACACATCAGCGCAGCTGTCTTAAAACTGGAACCAGAAACCCAGAAAATGTCACTATTTTCAACTCAATGACGTGCAAGTTAAAGAGTTTAAGCACAAAAAACAACCATATTGCAGATGAGTAAAGCAAAAAGCATTTGTTTATCAGTGAAAAACTTGCTATCAAGAACCAAGCAAGGATGAGGAGTTATCAAATATTAATGTATTTGTCGAAAACAAACAATGTCATCTCCATCGAAATGGTGAACCTAGGAATTCGAAAGAATGAAGTAATTCCTCCAATTTCGACGAAGGCCTATCCACATAATTTCAAAACCCTTTCAATTCAAAACATATTATGCGATAAATTAACAGGTACATTTTACACTAAAAAGAAGCATAAATCAGTAGAATTACGAGTTAATAACCCATAAACAAAACATTTTGTCAGTAATAAGAGAAAATAACCATATACCACAACCAAATCAAAACATTTACAGCTAAAGGAACAAATTAAAGTAATCAAGAAAATTTTAAACTAACAGATCGGCCCACGACAAAATCGAATAAAATTATAAGTTGTTTATAAAGAAAAAGAAACAAGTTTTCAAATTAAACCCAGAATTCAAGCTTACGAAAAGAATTATAAAAAAGTTGTAGCAGAGTAACTTACAGTAGATGACATTGGCACCTGCATAACCATATGGGCTTTCAATGTTTTTTTCCTGAAAAAAAATCTTAGGTAATGGACACTGCAAAGATTTTTTTTTTTTTTTTTGAATCTGTTTTTGATCAAACAAATTACAGTACAAGGAGTTGTCTAGCACTGAGAGATGAATAAACAAACAAAATGCAATTGAAGAGAGACCCCAGGATTTGTAAGTTGAGAGACTGACACGACACACAACAAACATCTATCTTATATTTCTTAACTTTTCTTTCTTAAAAATAAAGCCATTCAATTCATTCGTGTTTTGCTAATTTATTGTCTTTACATATTGGAAAATCTTTTTATAGGAATGATGATATTCATCTAGAAAAAATTTTTGTCGGTAGTCTAATTGTCATTAAATCTTACGTTTGAGAGTTATTAACTATCGACAATCTAGACCATTAACATTATTCTTTTCATATTTAATAAATTTATAGGAGCTTTTAACTTATTCACCACCCGTTTTTATATGTTTATAAACACAATTGTTCATAAAACACGAGCTTAATTGATTAAAAATGTGTTCATTCCTCGAAGTATGAGAGCGATTGAGGAAGATTTAGCATATGTTTGACATCCATTTTGGGTTAAAAAAAATTGATTTTTGAATAGTGATTGATGGAAGAATGTGTAGTTAAAAAGTAATGAGAATTTTTAGGTTTATGTGTAATATTATTTTATTGATGGTTGAAATGAAGAAAGAGAAAAAGAATTAGAATGAAAAAAAAAAAGTGTCAAACATAATATTATTATTAATGTACAAATTTGTTTTTATTTAGTAAAATTTATTTTGTATTCGTTTGATCATGTAAATTATAAGTCGTGTTCCCAACCAAAGTTTTTTAAGGCAAACACCACCCATCGTCATACCACATCAATATATTTTCATTTAAATCAACATCATCATTGGTTTCTATAAACGGTAATAATTTTAGTGAATAACATATCGAACATTATAAAGTTTGACTTTCCTAGAGTTTAAAGATCATTAACAAGCATGTCTATATGTTGATTGAACAGAAGAACAAGAATTTTAACCGATCTATTTACTCTAGTTTCTTTTTTCTTGGATTTTTGGGTTGATGGGCGCTAGTCCATTATATAGAGAGAAAAAAAGGCTATGGAATAAATTGAAACGAAGAATAATTCATACATTTGATTTTAAATTAATTTAGAAATAATAATTAAATTAGTTGTTGTGCATTCACACAATGAACTTAGGATATGATCTGGGATAGACAATCACTTGATCGAGTCACAGAGTCCAAAACGAGGAAGTTAACATGCCAAATACCAAGTTATATGTTGGGTTCGGGAACCAAAACGAAGTGGTTCACAGTTATTCGAGCAAGTGTCTTGGAGCTAAGGAAGAAGCCTATGCGATCACATAGGGAAAAAGGCATGTGGTCTCATGCCTATGCATGACCAAAAGGCATGCGTTCAACTTAATCTATGCGACAGTATAGTAAAAATCTATGCGGTTTCATAGTACATTCAGCTGGAGAAATTTTCCTTTTTCGCGAGTTTCCTTATTTCATTACAGTTTTAATTTGAATGTATATCTTATGTAATCTTTTAGCATCAATTTCGTAGACTAGGGTTGTTATAGTTTCTTATAAATAGTTCCCATATGACGCATTGTCGAGAAGAATTTGTTTTCATTTTTTTGTGATTAATATCATAATTGAGGTTTCCCTCTCCATTGATTCTTGATTAAACTTTTGAACTTATAAAATATTTTCAATATTTGTGGCATTCAAAATCTTAGAAATTATCAAATGATTAGATACTCTTTGTGGCGTTCGCAAATCGAAGTTCTTGTTTTTGCATATCAACGGGTCTGAAATATACCTTAGGTACTTGATTCGTGGACTTTTCGGACGTTTCGAACGTTAATTCCGTGATTTCCATGTGATATCGATTTTCGGATTGCACCAACTTACATAACAAATCGTGTGTACAAATTTATAATTTAAGTATTGTGTTTTTATAATTTACATTTTACATCTACATTTTACAAATTTGATAACCAAAAACTTTAACTGAAAATGGATGATTGTCTGATTATTTTAAATGATGCTAAGAAATTTTTTAAAAATGGATTTGTATAAATGAATGGAGGATTGTATTGAATTTAAAAGTCCGCCTATTACTATATTATTCAATTGTTGATTTGTTATCTAGTCATATTTATGCATTCTTGACTATTGATAAAGTTAACGTATTTAACTTTCTTTTTCAAGACAAATTAATTATATTATATTCACAACCTTAATGTATTCCTAATCCGAATTCAAATGAATAGAATGCATTAAATTTCAGATTGTCTATATAATTGACCCAAATTTATTCATAATCCGAATTCGAATGAACAGAATGCAATAAATTTTAGATTATCTATATGATTGCACAAGTAATAAATATGATTCCAGGCATTTATGACATATCTTAATTTTACCGCATTCTAAACTTATTGTAGATTTTCCAACACTACAATAAGTAACTAATTATCTAATTGGTGACCAAATAATTAAATAATGCAAAATCAAAATAAATCTGTTTAGCGCCTTAGCCATCAAGCAGATCTCGCAAAATTAATCAAGAAACACAAAAAATAAACCAAATTACTAGTCTTAAATTAAAATAAATAAGTAATAGAGTTCAACCACACATTTCATTAATTTTTATCAAAATCTTCTAAAAAATTTGACTTTACCTAAGCCAATAGGGGCTAAATATAATGGTAATGAATGAGATAAATCTAAGGGATATCAATTAAAATTGGAATACACGATCACGAGAGTCACAATTCCTCGAAAAGTATTGTGTTAGATATGATGAATAAGATGTTAATAGGAAAACA
Organism: Fraxinus baroniana; assembly: GCA_903798355.1. Lineage (NCBI taxonomy): Eukaryota > Viridiplantae > Streptophyta > Magnoliopsida > Lamiales > Oleaceae > Fraxinus > Fraxinus baroniana. Next base: position 8,243 of record CAIGRO010267321.1, read on the forward strand.
ATCTATCAATGAACAACAAATTTTTATCATCAAGCTCAAGCCCCTTGTCATAGGTGCAGGAGATAAGTTCTACCAAGAGGGCATGTATTATCAACCTGAGTTTCAAGTCCCTCAATACCACCATTTTACACACGGTCTGAATAAAAGACAATTGTAACCGTATAAAGTTCAAAAATCACGACATGTTCTTAATGTAGCCATTACATCCAAGCCATACAAGTTTCATTGAGTTGTTTCAGATAATTTCGCTCTCAAATCAAGTTTTTAATTTGCATTTTAAAGACTATCTGTCAAATGCAAACATATTTCAAACTAAACCAAGTAAAGAATTTCTTCTCTAGTTGCATATTAGCATATACTTCATAATCTCAAATACTAAAACAAGTGAGTGCAATCTCTAATACTTAAAATACATACATAAGCTAAGATTCCATATAAGAAATTGTCAACTAAATCCAAACTATGCCATGTGCACTTCATAATCCTTCAGCCCTCGTATTGATATTTTTCAATGCCACGCACCATTTTCCACTGCAGACACCTACAAATTTAAAAATGAAGAAAAAATATTGAGAAATACAGGATATATATAAAATATACAGAATTCAGCGTGTCAATTCATGTTGCTTTTACGTGTTTGTTTGGCTAAGCTTTAAAAGACGAGTTACTTGTAACTTCCTCCTTCAAAACATACTTGGACATTACTTTCTTACTTTTAAGTAAAAATATGTTACTCGTTTTGAAAGTATTTCTCACCTTTCTATCAAAATAAGTAACTTTTGCAAGGTAGTGAGTTTGGAAAAAGGAAGCCAGTTTTAGCATCAAATGCAAAAATGGACCCTATAAACTTGGAATCTGAGAGGATCAGCCCTTGCCAGAGATCAGACAGAAGTTCATGCAAGCACCGGTTACCATGTATTTGGTGAAGTGGTCGGGACACTAATGGATAGTATGAAAAAGAAAAGAAGCTAAAATCTTGTCGTTATAGTGTCAAGTCCTATCCAATCATGTCCAATACAGTGTATAACACGCCATTATTGTAAATATACTAAGGAAGCAAACCACCCAAAAGTATGAATTTTACGCCTCCATATTTTCCGAAACAATTTCAATAAAAATATCTTTAGTACCAAAAACCAAGCGGAAGATGAAAGATTTCACTAAGAATCACAGTTACCAATAAATATATGAAAAGAGAAAGTATATGAGGGCACTTCTAAATGAAAAGAGACTGAACTTCCAGTTCTTTCTTTTTACAGTTCCTCTAACCATGAAAATTTTCTTGTTTCTGCATCCAGTTCATTCCAAACAGAGAAATTTTATTGGACAACAAAATTCCTAAATCAAGCAAAGAATTGAAGAAATGAAAATAATAGGTAAATTTGTGCAACTTTAATAATAAGTGATAATAACAAGAAAACCAACTCTAAATTTTTTGATTCGTTCTTATTATACACAAGACTTTACATAGAGATCATATACAAAGAACAGTATGAGTAATATACTACTACGATAAGGTTTCACTGTCCCTTTGAAAAGTAGAATGGCTAGATATTGAACTCTTGCAAAATATCTTGACAAACAGTAAAATTGCCTATCATTATTTCAACAAAACACTATTTCTACGAAAACTTTTTTAGTGCAAAAAATGGCACAAACGTTGCAATGCTGAGCACATTGTAGGATTGGGGTCGGGCTAACAACCAATACGAGAGTTTAGTGATTTCTGGTCAGGACACTACAGATCAGAGAATAATCAAGTTATATTATTCGATACACAGTTCGAGAAACAAGAAATTATTATGGTGGAGATATTCATGTAAGACAGTCACACAATGCATCTTCAGGCAAGAATTCAAGGGTGGTTTTGGTATGGATTGCTTGGAGAAGAATGAACAAGAACAAGGACTAAACTTGAATGGATCTGAAAGCATTTAGGAACAAAGAATTCTGACCTGTGTAGGGGCTGATGGCTGTATTTGGTAAGTAGGAGCTGATAATTGTTTATGTTGTAACAAAAAATTAACTAAATACTTGTAGACTTCTAAGAATAAACCAATGTTTAAAAAAGTATAATTGTGTATTAAGGCATTTTTCCTTATCAAGGTGAGGAATAAGCCTAGAGGCATTTTGAGACGCAAGCCCCTCAAACCAAAAAAATGTCAAAAATTTATTAAAATGTAGAACAAGAGCATAATAAATCATAAACAATATTCTAAATTAATGATAAAACAATTTAAAGAGAGCAAACAAACAAAAGAAAAATCTAACAGAAAAAAGAAATTATTTTTTAGTTGGTGGGACAGTTAACTATTCACAAAGTGAGTACATTAAACACACAATATTTTAATGTTTTAGTAATGGCTGATTTCCAAAGTGGGTTAATCAAAAATAATAATTTTTAATATTTTAGTAATAGTTAGTCGTGTAGAGGACTATTTCTTAAGTGGGTCAATTTTAATGTTTTCTGAACCCACACCTAAAGCAAACTAAATAACCCTGTAGAATTAATGTGCAAATGCCTCACGAGCCATGAGGCGTGTACCTCATTCAATTGATGAGTGCACCTCAAATAAATTTCATCACAATCAGCGCCTCGAGGCATTTTTCAATCAGGATTTTTTTAACAATAGGATTCTAACCTTAAAAAGTTAAACTGCTAACTAATTATTTCCAAAAATATATCGTTGATCATTTAGGACTTCAAATAAAACTAAACATAACAATGAAAATCTTTAATTATAATGCAAGGGCCAAAAATTACTTCAAGATAGAAAATAACCAAAATTCCTTGACTCTGAACTTAATACAAAGGCAGCAAAACATAATGGGGAACATGGTAAAATCATCATCATCGTAGTCACTTTCCTTTCTACCAAAAGACTTGTTCCTATCACAGGATTCACATTTCACAATCTTCACTTCTACCACTCTTTGCAACTGAGGCTTAATAACGTCAAGAAAGTCAGATAACTGGGCAAACTACAGGCATTCGAAATTTTAATAAAAAAAAATAAAAAAGACAAAACTGCCTCTAAAGCTAAGCGAAAAATTGTGCTCATATAAGTTCTAGTCGGTATTACTTTTCATAGGCAATATCTAGTGCCACTGCATGCATTGGTGATCAAGTAGTAGCCACGATTAGGTCTTGCACATGGCAATGAATGTTTTCCTTGCAATCATAATATCTTCTCATGGTGAAGTGAAAAGCCAAGGGAAGGAAACTACAACTGGGAGCTAGCCTAGACGCTAGAGATGATAATTTGGTGTATTTTACAGAATACAATATAGTTGCATGTTTCTGCAGTATTAATGATGCCTTACAAAAGATTGCTTTTAAAATTACATTCTTAACAGTTACAACCACTGTAACCAGAAACCAACAAACCCAGTCAAGGTTGTCCAAATAACATGAATAAGGAAAACATGCTCCCCCCTGTCTGACCTTCTCTAGTGACCCTGGCACCCATATGTACGTTCATTATGCCACCAGGAAATATCTATACCATCCGCAAGGTGCACATCTAGTGTCTGGTTAAAAAATTACTTCCAAATATTTCAAACCCTCGACCAGATGGAAAATTGCAGTACTTCTAAATGACCTGAGGTCCTCATCATTAAATACTAAGCATATGGAAGCACTCCATGTCCGGAAAGAACATGGAAGACAGATTCAGATTAAAATGAAATCGATTCATTGTATCGTTCAACTGAGTTCAACATAGAAGCAAATATTCATAGATGCATTTTTACTAAATATAATGCGATATAGCAATCAATAATTTCAGTGGAAAAAAATTAATGATTTTGACACAAAAAGTTGCTCATTTTAATTGGGTTTTTGTTCTCGTTGCATCTCCCTGATCATCTATTCCTCATTCGAGATTCGGATTTTAAAGATACCCTCCAATTCAACAAACTAAAAGCTAGGATAGCTAAAAAAAACCTAAAACTGCAAAGAAAATGAAAATTCATCCGAAGGGAAAAATTACATCAATAACATCGTCACAAAGACATAAGTGACACAGCTGAATCATGAAAAAAAAAAAAAGCTAATAAATGTAGAAAAAGATTGGGGAGAATACTTGACTTACTTTTTGTAAGACTCGCCGATGTACCGCGAACCGTTGTGGAAAATAAACCACATCAACACAAGTACCAGTATATCTTGATAAACATTAAGGAACAACTACATCAAATTCAACAAAACATTTTCCTCACGCATCCAAATTATTTTATCGAATCAAGTAAAAAAAAAACCCATCAATTCATTCATCCATACAACACACACCTACCGAGCGCGCACACAGATCGGAAAAATATCAAACCACAATCAATCGAGAAATTTACAAAAAAAGGATACTGAAGAGGTAACGCTCCCACCAATCCAGCATATAGAGACCAAAAGTTACGTTGTAAAGATAGATCTTGCGTTGAATCCAGTTCATTTCTTTAGAGACCAAAGACTTTTCTCAGTATAATTGATGAATTTATGACCAGTCTGCACTGATCCTTTTACTAGTTTTTCAATCTAAAAAATCATGTATTTGCTCGCATATACATTTTCTTCCTTAATTACGGCATGCACTTAATTAAACAAATGGTCACTAAAGTACAAGTGAAATTTAAAATTGGTACTCGAAGTATGTTTTTCCTAAAGTTAATTGTCTCGATGGTCACGGAACTTATGTTCATATCTTCAATTACTCACTGAAGTTTAAAATATCGAGTTTTAACCACTAAATTTATTCAAACGTTGGATAACATTCATATCAAATCTTTAACCGAATTAATGGCGTGGCTAACGAAATACACATTTGGCATCTCTGTCACACGGTTAACAAATTGTCGGGTCTTCGATTGCTCACCGAACTTTGAAAAAGATCTTTGATTGCTCACTGGACTTTGAGGTGATCAAATTTAAACTATTAAACTAACGAAAATGACGCCAGCTCATTGTTCGTTAAAAAATGTGTATCACAATTGCATGAGTCGCATAAAGTAATAAAGTAGACAAATGAGTTCGGGTTGTAGAATATATATATTTTAACATTTTTTTTTTGGTAGAATTTTATGCTATTTTCATTATTTGAAAAATTCAAATTTATTGTGTTTCTTTTCAAAAATCCAAGTTTTAATTAAATTTATTGTCTGTTTCGTTGTAAAATTCATTTAGTTAAATTTATTGTGTATTTCTTACAACGAAAATAAATTTATGCTGAATATTCCCACGTTATTCATTTTAACAGGTTTACCATGCTAGGACTCAAGATTTGAAGAGAAAATTCTTGGAAGCTGTCCTGCGTTATTTTGGCATATTTCCCAGATTGAGTACTTGTATTGACAAAGAAGCTGATTACAAATTTGCAATGCACTCCATGGTTTTCGTCTCTTACATTTTTATACAGATTTCTATTGCACCTAATTAAATCTCAACTGTCTAGTTGTCTTATTGCATTTTGGTCACAGTTCACCACTCATCACACTCCATAGTTATCCTTTGTTTCCCTCGCATCGTTATCTGAATTGAAACTAAAGGGATGTTAAATTTTGTAAGATGGGCAGGGATGATAAACAAGCATACACTTGACAAATTAAAATGGGGTTTAGAAACATTATATATGCACTTATTTATACTGGAAATTACGCGAATTCTATCTTCTGATAGCAGTGCTGAATGTCGTGTTAAGACATTAACATTTATAATAGACATGCACAGGGCTGGGCTAGCCCAGTGTAGTCCCAACCCAGATGCATTAAATTATAAGTAAATTGGTTTTAGTCCACTGTTCAAGCCCAGTAAAATTTGTCAGGGTTGCCCAATTGAAAACCCAATTATTTCCCAAGAAGACCCAAACCCTTTCCCGTTTTCACCTATAATTTTTCATTTTCAATTTTTCACCCAAACCCTTTCCATTTCGGCGAGATCGCAATGACGACGAGGGCTGCATTTTCATTTCAGACCACAGCCGAGCCCGAAGTCTTCCTATTCAGTAGAATCAACACGGTTGAGCGCTCAAGGTTTTAGATTCTCAGAACTTTCACTCTTTCATTTTTTGAATTTCTCAATTTCATCTATTGGAGACTGACATTTGGACTCCTTCATGATTCACCAGTTCACCGGCACCGCTTCACTGTTCTTCGGCCTTCAGGCTTTACCGGTGTTCTGTGACTGACCGACTGTGTTCACTTCACCAGTCACCACACTTGATCCACTTCACCTTCTTGGCTTCTTCGGCAATTGTAACAGTAGCAGAGCAGCCGGTCCTTCAGCTTCAGCCTTCAGGTAATTGAAAATCCTCTCTCAGTAGTGAGTAGTCAGTAATACAGTTTCATTGTGCTAAGATTTTTATTGTTAATCTGTGAAATTGGGTGTTGAATCTATGAAATTGTGAATGCTTGACAAAATTGGGTGTTGACTGTTGAATATGTGAAATTGTGAATTGTTAATGCTTGACAAAATTAGGTGTTGAATCTGTGAAATTGTGAATTGTTAATGCTTGACAAAATTGGGTGTTGATGCTTG
>CAIGRO010267327.1:0-13900 GCA_903798355.1 Fraxinus baroniana
GTGATTTGCAATGGTGTGTCGATGTTTCTTTCTGGTCTTGTGGTGGTGTTGACGGTGTTTTGTGTTGGGTGGTGGTGGTGGAGGCGCCATTGGTGTTGATGGTGGTGGCATCGCATGGAGTGGAGCGGGGGGTTGCGAGATGGTGGAGTATGGATTAGGCTGTGTTGACAGCGACGTTTATGGTGAGGCTGTGGCGACGTTAGTGATGGTGGTTGTGGTGAGTTGTCGACTGTGACCAATGCTGTGACCTGAGCCATGTGCAATATATTATGTACCCCGTGCTGTGATCATTTGAAAATGACCCGTGAAATGTGAGACGTGAGCCTTATCATGTTATCAATCATTATAAACAACAACCATGTGTTGTGACTTGTGACTTACGACTTGTGACCTGGGCTGTGACCATATAACAGATAAGCTGTGACCATCAAATGCAGACGATGTGTTGACAGTGGTCACAACTATACAAAAAGAAATCATGTGCTGTCACCTATATTGTGACCTGAGCCATGTGCAATATATTTTGTAACTCGTGCTGTGACCATTTGAAAATAACCCGTGACTATTAACAAAAATGTGAGACTTGAACCTTATCATGTTATCAATTATTATAAACAAACAACTATGCGTTGTGACTTATGACTTGTGATCTGGGCAGTAACCATACAAAAGGTAAGTTGTGACCATCAAATGCGGACTGTGTGTTGTTAGCGGTCACAACTGTAGAAAAAAAACCACGTCAACTGTTAAAAATATTATGGCGGAGTTGTCGTCGGAATATTCGTCGGAGTTGGAACAATTGTCAGAATCGGAGTAGTCGCCGGAATAAATCGACGACGGAATGGTCATCGGAATCGGAGCATTCGTCGGAACGCTCGCCGGAACGATTACCGGAATCGAAGTAGTCGCCGGAACGATCGTCGGAACGACGAGGGTGATGGAGGTGGGTGGGTTATATAAATATATATATATATATATATATATCTTTTTATCTTTTTATATTTATATATATAAATATATGTGTGTATGTATAGATTAAAAATCTGATTTTTGAAATGTGAAAATTGTTTTTTTTATTTTTGAAATAATGTATACTTAAAGTAGAATTTATGAGTTTCCCTTTTTAAGAACTCATTTTTCTAAAACTCATTTTCAACCACACATTTTTTCAATAAAATTCAAATCTTTTCCTTGCTTTCAACCAAACATTCTTCAAAAAATTAATTACGGAGTTTGTTATCAAAAAAATATAGGACTAAAAACAAACCATTAATATCATGCGTTCCGTGAGGGATGACAATGGGCCACGCTGCGTAGAAAATAAATAACCAGAATTAGCTTGGTGACAGTATGAAAAAATACTAAGAAATGTTTAATCATCTTCACTCGGCACAACCGTTGAAATAATATACTGCAATCTCTGTTTGGCAAACATTTTGAGTAACTTAAAAAGTTACTTCTATAGTTCTATTGTCCAATCAAAATCAAAACTTTAATTTCAACAACATATCAATACAACTACTCATTATTGTCAACACATTTAGTTGCCCTCACCACTATTACAAATAATCGAATCTGAATAGATTGCATCAATGAAGTTCAGAAATAAATGTAGGGACAGAGAGTCTAAATCTTGTTCCCTATAATGTTCAATAACGTCCAGGAATACAATCCATAAACGCCCCAAAACATATGAACATGTCATGCAGCACTTACAGTAACTCAACTCTTGTAACTGCAAATATAGCTTATTAAAATTTCATCATACTTACCATGTCTGTAAAAGTAATGTCAACGTGTTCACCACACTCAAAATCTCCATCGAAGAGGAAATTTAAAAGGTAAAATTTCTAATAGCCTAAAGAACGATTAACCGACATAATATACAAACTACAGAATAAAAGGAAACTGTCAATGCACCGACATATCCGTCTACTATGTAACACCATGGCTTATAGGATATTCTATCTTGGTTACAAACTGAACCAAGTAATTCTAAAATACAACAAATCAATTGAAATCTGATCCAAAATTCTTACCACTATCAAGATGTTTCCTCCATAGATTAAGTGTGCAATCTTTTAAGATCAAAATTGTCGAAAATTCCAAGCAAAATCAGTTTGATCACAATGTACCAATATGAAGTGAGGGGCTTTCTTTTCTTTTTTTTCCTCCCAGGTAACTCCGCAAAGTGTTACTCAACCATTTACTATGTCAGGGAAAATGCTTCATTGGCCAGTTTTGAGCAGAGAACATTTTCCAAGCAAGGCAACAATGTCCAGCATGCATTGATTCAAATTACCTGCAAAATAATTATACTCAAAACATAAATCCAGAACGATCCCAAATGATCTGAGCAGTAATGATTTTTACTGAAGTTCAGATTTTATGGTGTCACAGCTGAAGCAGATTTCACAATCAGAAAAAGAAATTGCAAGATGACATTATGGTTGCATAAAAAAATAATTTTAGAAATGGGCAAAGACATAACAGATGCATATATAATAGTTTTTTTCTTAAATCCCTCTTATGTTTAAGCTCTAGTTTTTTAGTCTCCTGCTTAACCATTGATGGGGAGTTTGGCACCATCCCCAACCTGTAAATTAATAATCAAGTGAAATACAAAGGAGGGGCCTTACCTTCAAAAGCATGAGGAGCTAATGAAACATAAACTAAGAAGTACTACTCCCCTTGCAATTTTAAAGAATATAGGCATAAAGTTTATCTTTGCAAAGATTAAATTGGGAGAACTAACACCCATTACAAGATATAAGTTTCTTAGGAGAGCACCAAGTCGAACAACTAAGTGCTTGTTTGGGTTTCATTACATGTTACTTAAATTATAATGTGATAAAAATGAGTGGTGGATAATTGGATAGTAGTTGCAAGTCCAACAAAAATGTGTGGTTAAATTAAATGTTGATATTTGACCTTTAATTCTAAGGAACTTGTAATGAAACCCAAACAAGCAAAAACCACAATCATAGATAATATAGCAATCGAAGTGTTAAGATAGACACAAGCAGAAAGATAATTCACACCCTAGTGATATCACACCTAATTATATTTATAGGAGAAACATACAATCAGAGAACATACACGTACATCCTACATGTATTATAAAATAAGCACATATAATGTTTATCACATAGGCACACCTAGCACTTTTTATATGGTAAAAATCACACTAAGCAATCATTCAATCAGGGCATAGTCATCTAAAAAGATGTCCTCATTCACTTCCATCTTATTCAGTGGAGTTATCAACCTGGTTTCCTCTTACATCTTAGTCAGAGGAGTCATCAACATCTTGTTTCATCTGCATCAGTCTCTTCAATCTGAATCTGTGGTTATTTATCCTAACATTTTCCATCCCTCAATACAACAATATCGTCAGGATTTTTTCATCCTTCCATTGCTGGTTCCTGAATTTTAAGAAACAAAGTCGATTTTTTTGCTTCTTCTAGTCCTTAGCTAGGGGATACTCAGCTGACCCATTTTAAAATCCCAATTTATTTTTCTTTGTAAATTATTTCTCCACGATTCTGCTTAACTTGGAACTATATCCTTTATTGGCAAAACCAATCCGCTTCAGTATTTGCCTTTTTATACACGTACATAATAGATCCATTCGATTCTTGGCTTAACAAAATTATTTCTTCCAGTAGACAGATTACACCCCAATGCCCAATTCCTTTTTTCTTCACAATGTTAGCTAAACTTAAGGAATCTACCTCAACATGTATTGGTTTAATATTTCTTTGCTTACACAATACCAACCCTCTTAAGTAATGCCTTTACTTTAGCCACAAAGCTAGTACACTCATTATAGAATTAGTAACCATGATTCCTTCTTGATTTCTTACATTCTACCTTCTGCAGCCTGTCCCGTAGGTGCCTTACAGAATTTAACTAAGATGCCAAGAAATATGACATCCAACCTGGACAATGCCATNCATTAACAGGCCACCAAAGATGCCATAATTTCCAATAAAAGAAAGAAATTTGTAGTGTAATAGCTTTATGCCATAAAAATTTAAGAGTGTTGAATGGTCTTTTGGTTTCTAACTCGTTCCAGCAGCATTTAGAACAGAATTCGCCATTTGAAAAAGTTCAATGCCGAACTCATTAATTGGGACCCTCTTTATCTGTTTAACCAAAAATTATGGCAATACACTTCGAAGTTTACTGACTGCCCAAGCATCTTCTTTCATAAAATCACAAACTTTACCAGAAGAGCAATCAGCATAGGGTATTTGATCGTAATGGATGGTTCCCCCAGCCATTGATCATGCCAAAACGAGATTTGTCCATCCCCAAGCAATATGCTTCTTACTCTTAGGCTATTGTCTCACAGCTACCAGCCTTTTCCATAAAGAAGAGTCATGCACTTCTATTGGGACCTCCAAAGGATGCCTACCTTGGCAATATTCAGCCTTCATAAACCAAGCACAAAGTGAATTTTTTCCATGCAGACCATGATATATGTCTGGAAACTTGACTACCCCCTGTGACAATATAGATTGCCCCATCCAGCCAATTTTGCCCTAATTTTCAAAATCTACTTCATAAAGGGGTGTTTTTTATGCTTCAAAAAGTAGAACTCCCAAATATTTGATAGGCAACTGTTTGTTAACAAAACCAGCCACCTCTGCCACTTTTGTTATGGTACTCTTAACTACTTTCTTATCCAATGTAATTGAATTGGAAAAACATTGTGATGTATCCACTCAATTTGTCAATTGCTGCATCTCAGTTTCAGAATTGAGTAGCTGAAAATTCCACAAATAATATTAACTGGCACTTAGCATGCGCTTTAAAATGCAGGTATGTTTTCTACGTATTTGAATTGTCAAGATTAGAACTCAGTAGCAATACTTAAGAGCAAATAGCCATTATCAATTAGTTTTTCCAACTAGCTGGTTCTCTAAAACATTAATGAATTAAAGCAAAGCTACACTATATGAATCATGGATTCCAAGTCTTTCGCTTCAAAAAATAAAAATAAAATAAAGGAATAAGAGCATGTTTGGGTTAGCTTATCTACATATAAGCAACAAATTTGCAGCTTATTTTCAATGTGGACCCACCTACATTCAAAATAAGCCAACATAAGCTGTACATTTGGAGCCCCTCTTTAAGATAAGCCAACCAAACATGCTTTTAAAGCAAACTACAATTAAAATAATAATTATGAAGCATGAGAACTATATTTTACCTTATGACCAGAATTTTATGCAGCTACCTTCTCCAGCCTCTGTTCGGGCAAAGACTTCTCGTGCCTTTTTCTGCACCATGGGATAAATGAAAGATTCAGTCCGGTGTTCATAGAGATGATTGTGTGTATTTGCAAGATAAGAAAGTGCAGTAAGATAGCTATCGTGAAAGCTTACATAGTGAAAACAAAGCAAATTACACTTCATGAGATAATTGACCGTTACCAATGTTATCAAAACCAGTAGGTCCTTGCCCGTTAGACCGGAAAACCGGGAACTAGTTCCAAAGACTGGCCATTTAACCTTTTAAACCTTCAAGTCATAAAACTGCATTGAAAACCAGAGAACCAGAGACTGATCTCCAAGTTTTCAAGGGTCAATTTATAAATTTTGAAAAAAAATAAATAAATAAAAAATCACATGCATGCAATGACCGCATGCCTACAATTTGACTCCACTCATGAGGCGGCTCTATTAATAGCCTTTCCTTCTCTCATGGAAATTAATAATTTCCAATGTGGAACAAACTGACACATTATGGCTGTTGTACAGTTGCACCGCAATGAGGGCAAAGAAAGGGAAATGAGAATCCAATTCATGAAAATGTTTGTGCACTTTGTTAAAAATAGTCTAATAAATAAAACAATATATCAAATTTTACACACTTATAAATATTTTGCATTTATTTATTTAATAATTATGACCACTTGTTCGATTTGACCATTGACCTTTACCTTTTCCTGGTGATGTTTAGCCGATTTTCAAAACGTTGGTTGTTACACTGCTATCCCCTTCATTTTACCCTCTTCAAATCTGACTAATAATCTAACCTAAATACTAAAAAATATCACTCTTCAGAACAACATGATCCTCTATAAAGACCCCACTATCACCCTTTCTCCTAATATGACCAAAAGGACAGTATGCATTCCATGACTCCATACTAGTTAGATGAGTTAAAACACGTATATTCCGAAGTTCTCTTCAAATAACTTAATGCCTCTACACCAGCACGTGATTAAAAGAAACTATAGATACCTATTTGACAATTACAGCTTTATTAAACTCCTACAAAATTTGCCCCTGCTATTTGTACAAAGCACCAAAAAGAAAAACCTTTATACCTATTTTCTCAAAGTTCAAAGGAAAAACAGTTCTAGATATTCTATTCAGACCCATAACTCTCAATGCATTAATACTATCTTTTCTACAGAATATGGTAAAGAAAAAGACACATCATACAAAATGAAGAATGAAATGCACTGGAACGTGAAAGTGAAAAGGAATATATTATATTAGGAAACAAGTCTGTCCAATTTGCTTATTTCCAGATATAATTATTCTCGCAGAAAACAGCAAGAGAATGCAAAGAATGTAGTACAACTTACTTTTCCTGTAACTTAACCAGTGACCTTGGCCTCTGATAACCATCCTCCTGTTGCAGCTTTGGGTTACGTGCATTCCTTGATTCTGGCTTCCAGCTAGCCTTTAAGAGTGATTCGCCCAATAAGTGAGCAATGTCTGTAGCCATTGTCTCGGCCTTCTTAATATATGGAAACCTTTCCTCCTCAAAGTGATTAGACAACCACAAGTACATAGACACTACTTGGTGCCTAGTCTCAAGATCCAAGAGCTCTGAATCACTACGAGCGGAACATTTGGGCATGCCCATTGCTATATTGACAGGAAGCTTTTGGGCATACGCTGAAGCGAACCTCAGAAGATGGTACATTGCTTTTGGATCCCTAATGTTGCAAGGGGCAAAACAAAAATTGAAACGATCTTCCAGAGATAACCCCTGAACCTTCTCCAACATATTAGCTATTTTCTTCACGTGCTGGTGCTGGCACAAAAAGTAAGACCCATCCAATCGGCAATTCTCACCAAATTCCATTAGGAGCTGGGAAAATGTTACATTTGGAAGTTGCGCTCCAAATAGCTCAACTTGCTCGAAAAATGGAAAAAGTCCTACTTTCTTAACATCGTCAAAAGGTTTCTTTAGACACTCTATTAAGTACTCCAAATCATCATGATGCAAAGTAGTAGTTAGTCCATCAGGATAGCGACTTCCTCTACGCCCAGCTCTTCCGGCAATCTGTTTCACCTGTGATGCTGGCACTGGAACCATTTTATCACCGTTGTACTTTGAAAGGTTATAAAAGACAACCCTTCTGATATTTAAATTCAAACCCATTCCTACAGCATCACTCGCAACTAAGACATCAAACTCATTATCCTGATCATTAAACAAAGTCGCTTGCTGTCGACGAGTCTCTGGTGGTAAAGCACCATATATGACGCAACAACGGTGATTAGTATACTTCTCAATTGCCAATTTAACTTCAAAAATTTCTCTCCTTGAGAATGCCACAACACAGTCCCCAGACCTCACATTTTTCAGGTCTCCCAAGAGGGTCTTCGCTTCAACCACTAAAGGCTTAAACCTTTCATAATGTTGTTCTACTAATTCATCCCCAGTATCAGAACAAATCTTCCTAACAATATTCAGAACACTTGGATCGCCACATAAATGTATCTCATCAGCTTTCAGCCCGAGCAATGCCCTAGTCCAAGCATAACCTCTACTAGAGTCGGCCATCATTTGAATCTCATCAACAACGGCCACATCATACAGCTCATCTGTTGACACCATCTCAACAGTACAAGCAACATGGTTTGAGAACGGAAAATCCTTCTTCTCTTGCCCTGTAAGAAGACTACAATAAACCCCCAATGTGTTCACCTTATCGAAAACCTCCATTGCCAACAACCTGAGAGGGCTACAGTAAACACCCTTCTTGGCTTCCATAAATCTCTGCAACGCGTTATATGTTTTGCCACTGTTAGTTGGTCCACAGTGATAAATAATCTTCCTCTTCATTGCCCTAGCAAAAGGGAACCAAGTGTGTGGCTTCGTCAAGTCAGCAGAGTCCACCATTTTCCTAAACCTCTTAATCTCATCTGGAAACTCTTCTATACAAAACTCAACAAAAACAGGGAACAAAAACTTATCGGCCTCATCACCAGGGCCAAGCGATACCAAGTATTTGACTAAATCAGTCTTACACTTCTTGAAGAAAAACTTACGGAACTTGTGAACAGCAGTGGGAAAAAATGAGGCACCAATATAAACAGCTAGGGCCTGGTTCGATGCCCAACCGGACTTGGAAAATGACTTAAAAACCTCAGTTAAAGTATCCCAATCAGCCCGGCTTTGCTTTTCAGACTTTACAGCATCTCTAATATCTATATAAATATCCACTGGATCACGGTTTGCTATCTGGACAAAATTCAATCTTTCATGTTCTGGCCCCGTATCTTCATTTCCCAGTTCATTTATCCTCTCTGTAAATCCATCACCACCGCATTCGGATTCGGATTCAGGTTCGCTTTCTATCTTTTCTGATAAGTTTGAAGCGGGCTCCTCTTTTACATTGTCCGAAAGTGCGCAAATCGTGTGTACACGGAAGTATGGAAAAATATAAAAATATGAAAATTGGGTGAAGTAAGATGGCTTAAATTGCGTAGGGCTGGTAATTTGAGGATGAGGGGAAGGGTAAAATCTGGATTCAAATGGGTGTAAATGATGGAGGAATCGATTGGAATGAAGAAAACTTGTAACCCTAGAAAATTTGTTCTTGGAGGAATACAGATTTAGGAGGTGTCTTATAGGACCTCTTGCCATATTTAAATACCTGAAAGAGACAAAAATGATGCTTTATTATTTACATAGAAACAGAATGAGTGAACAAACAGAAGAAAGTAATATTAACAATTTGCAGAGGCATACCTGGTTGAGATTAATTGTTGCAGAGAGAGAGGGGGAGGGGAAATAGAGGGAAATGAATGGTGGGTGTTCTAACCGCAAAACCCAAAACCCTAAACCCTGCAGAGGGCAATACAACAGAAAATTGTTATTCGACATTGTACCATAAATATAACTATCAAATTAATTCCAGGAAAAAATAAAAAAAATCATAGACTATTGTATGAAAAGTACAACTCTAACATGCCAGATCTTGCACTTCTATAATAATGATAATGATTTTACTTCTTATTTTACATATTTATTTCCATGGACATTACTTGTAATTTATATGTCCATTGAGAAGATATCAATTTTTATTATAAGGAATAAATAAATATAAAACAGTCAAGGATAATTAAAAAATAGTGTTGACCAATTTAATAATCTTGTTTAGCACATTATTATTAAGAATTATTTGTGATGTACATCATCATCCGAAGAGTTATGTTTGATCAATGTCGTAAAAATTGGACAGGACCAAGTTCAACTGGAAAAAATATTCACATATACATCTGGCTAAATAACTTTTTGCAAAACACAGGCTATTAGTGACAATTTGTTTAAATATAAATAAATATTAAAATTCTATAGCCAAGGCTCTCCACAGGTCGTCAAATGTTTAATCATTTTACGCAGAAAAATTTCACTTATGCAAATCATTTCCCACCTAAGATATAAACATTTCTTATCTCAATACGAATTTATCCTTCACTCACGCTATGCTCAAGACACCGGCATAACATCATAAGTAACATTATGGTCTGTGGACTAATGACCCACACGACCCAAGGCTATCATACCGCGTAGTCTATGGATTGATGATCCACTAGCAACATGGAAAATCATAAAACCATGCAGGTGTCCGCGGCATTATAGCATTTGGGTGATACGAGAAATTTATTTATCATAAGACACACCCCTGACGGGGTAACTATTTTTCTTTTATTTATAACATATGTTCATGTGAAGCAATTAAATCATGCTCATAACGAGCAAAATATTTCATTCATGTCCTCACTTCTGTCACTATTACAATGCATGCATGTATGTGAAATGTAAGTGCAATGTTATGCCAAATACGAGGCATTTATCATTGAGTACCAAAACCACAACATGAAAATTTATAAAATTCATATCATGGCCACAAACATTTATAGAAGCATATAATTTTCAGAAAGTATCCAACTCATAACATAATATGTAATGCATATATGCTCGTGAACTATAGGTGCATATGGATCTTTACTTACCTCACATTCAAGTACCTACTACCCTCACGTGTCCAAGCGATCCCATCAATTTTCACAGGATATCATAAAAAATGTTCCTAACATTTGCAATTAAAAAAAAAAAGGCATAAGACCTTAGTTACTTCCCTAATCCATAAATCCAAATTAAAGTCGCTAAAATTTTGTAGCACTTTTCTCTTATCACCAACTTGTATGCTTCATTTACAGACTTAGAGCCTGTTTGGTACGGCTTAAAATCCAATTAAAATTGAAAATATGGCCGTTATTAGGTCCCACGCGTCTAATAAAAGTCATCCATAACGGTTATATTTTCAATTTTAATCTAATTTTAATCTCCACCACACACCCTCTTAAGCTGACAAAATTAACCGAAATATAACAAGATAAGTATTCGATGCCAAATAAACATAAGAAAATCCCAAAAGATAAATTTTTTTTTTATGTGAACAGTAACTTAGTGTGATATTCACAGCCTCCATTTCCTTCTCTTTTTGACCCAAAGAAGAAATCAATAATTCGCTTCATGTTCAGACCCCACTATCCAAGTCTAGAGTATACTAAACAATCAGAAATCCTACATTAAAGACAGTCTATCACATCCGTTTCCATATTTTACTATTTAAACACATTCTATCAAAATAACAAAAAATTAGAAAAGAAAAACGAATATATGCTTCGGGTTCGTGGGTTCACCTTCTTCTTCTGCTGCTGCCGAAGAATCGCCGGCGGCCGCCAAGTCTACTGCCGTCTAAGGCTCGAAAAGCCGAACAGGGACGGAGCAGGCGAGCTGCCAGCAGCAACGGAAATTGAATAGGGGAGGAGGCGGTGGACTGAGCGGCGGAAACTGAGCGGAGCCAGAACTGGGAAGAGGAGGTGGGGGGATGGAGGAAGAAGGAGGCGGAGGAAGAAATATTGGGTATTGGTTTTCTTGAAATTGAAATAAAATGGTAAGGGTGCGGTAGTCTTGAAATCCAATTAAAAATATAGCGTCTAATAAAAATTAATTTTTCAATTTTAATTTCTATCGAACATGCCCTAATTTGAACGGCAACTTACAAAATCCCCATAAAATTAAACATCTTTTAAATAATCACGTTAAAATAAAAAAATATTGTATAAAATTAGGTGTTATTACTTTTTAAAATTGTAAGTGTGACATACAACTTTTTTATTTATTTATTGAAAAAGTGACATAAGTTTCAAGAAAATAATAAAAAAAAGACACGAAAATTAAAAAAAAAAAAAGTGGCAAAAAAATTAAAAAAATTATAAACCTTCAAAAAAGTGATAAAATTAAAAAAAGTGACAAACACTAAAAAGTGGGAAAACACCAATCAATAACTTATTTTTGTCATTCAACAAAAAAATTTTAAAAAGTAACAAACAATAATAAAGTTACAAAAGAAAAAAATGACTATTAAAAAAAGTGACAAACATTTAAAAAGTGACAAAATAGCAATAAAAACCTAAATTTTAAAAGAGTAACAAACACTAATAAAAAAGTAAAAAATCAAAAAGGTAACAAACACATAAAAAGTGATACAAACATTAGAATGAATACAAGGATAACTGATTTTCTTCTAAATTTTGTCTGTTCATGATTATGTTTCACTTTTATTAACTAAATATAGAACATAACTTCATTTTAGGAAAATATAGAATTATAGGGAAACGAAAAATATTCTACACACAAACTAATAAAATTACTTTACTTTTCAACCACACATTCTCCAAAAAAATACTACTCAAAACTCTATTTTCTCTCTCAAAATGAGAGACAAACATGCCCTTAGTTTAAGTGAAATATTTATTTTTTGTTAATTGGTTTTATTAAAACCATTGGTGTGGAAAACTCTTCAACGAATAATAGTGCATGGCTGATAGTCGAATCAAAATTTGAGATCCTTCATTGTCAATATAATAAAGAATATTCTGTTATTTGGTTCAGCTAAAAAATGGTTAAAATTTAAGTTAAAGTTAAAGTTAATAATTAATTTTATGAAACTCATATTTTTTTAACTACACATTTTTTTAACTTTTATTAAAATTTACTAAAAAATTAATTTTTATCTCGGCTAAACAAGGGCCAGAGGTGGGACAATTTATTTTGGTAAAGAATGCTACAACTTTATCATTTTGGTTTTAATCATAATTGGTGATGAAGTGAGTTTGTGTACCATTGTTCATGTCATCAGGGAACTGCAAAATGTGTCTAGAAAAGCTCACTAATTTTGACTATTAGAGTATCTCTCCAATCGTGGTATAAAATTGTGTGTAAATTAATATTTTTAAAATTATTCTTGCACTCTCATTTACATTCCAATAGATCTAAATTCAAATTTTGCTCAAACAAGAAGATCTAAGTTTACTTTTGGCCTCTTGCAGATATAAAAGATGTAAATTTACATTTTTTTATATATATTTTCTGTTGAAAAATGCAATTTATATTTTGTCTGCATCCCTCCATTGAAGAGATTTTCGTCCACTTTAAAAATATAAATCAATTTAAATATATTTTATACCGCGATTGTAGATGCTCTTATAGCTCTTTCTATGGTTGGAGTTTCACCCACAATATCAATCTTCTAGCTAATTTGTGCTTATGGTGGCATTATTTTACACTTAGTCTTTGCTGAGTTTGTATTTTGCCTTCATTTCTGCAGTTGACGTCTACATTTTTCCAAGTCTTCAAGCCAAAATGTTACGAACCAGCTAGTAACCATAAGTGAATAAAGACACAAACAGACATACCGAAAGGTACTATAGCATTAAACATGGCGTTACATTAACACCTATTATAGGACATAGAATGTAAAGTAGTAGTAACGATAAGTAACAACTATTGGAAAATATGATCAAATATGCCAACTTACATTCAAAATTACGGGTCTCAAGTCTGTACGTACGAATGCCCAAAAAAGGCCCGACTTGATTTGCCTAAAGAACTAATTCTCCAAAAATTCAAGAATATTATCCTCTTGAATTTTTGTTAAAGGAGAATTGTAGAAGTTTTCTTTATTTGATATCTGTACATATTGAATAATTTCATAAGATGATCAAAGTATTTAAAGTTAATAAAATATTTAAATTATTGTATATATTGGAATGATCTCACATGGCTTTATGAGTATAAAATGAAAGGATTTTGTATATATATATATATATTTTTTTTTTTGTGAAAAACAATGAATCACCATGACAATTAAAGATCAATCAATAAAAACCAAATCAACAAAAAAAAAATAATGCAAAAACTCAAAAATTTAGTAAAACATTTACATCATCCAACTACCTTTGTAAATTTGGGTTTCTTTAATCATAGCTTCTCAATTAAAATCAAATTATAAATTATAAGTTCTAATCATGGATCTAAAACTTACACTAATTACATATGCATATATACATATTGAAGAAAAAACAAACTCTTCTCTCATGTCTAAAATTGCGTTCATATTACAGAGGGGAAAACTCTCTTTACATCTAAAATTATTTTATTTATATAGTATGTACAGAGTGAGATCTCTCTGCATGTAAAATCGTTTATATATATATATATATATACAGAGAGAGAGAGAGAGAGAGAGAGAGAGAGAGAGACTCCTCACTGTATCTATATCCATATATAT
>CAIGRO010267339.1:0-17007 GCA_903798355.1 Fraxinus baroniana
TCCTATTTATACTAATGACCAGAAAGGCTAGTAAAAATGTAATTATGTTACAAAATAAATTAAAATTAGAAATAAAATTGAATTCTAGTCTAACAAGAAAATTCGTGAAAAAGGAAAAATATCGCATCATTTTTCTGCTATGCGATCACATGTTATTAATTTTAATTCCTCTTTTTTTCTTGTGCAGAATTTTGTGCCGTTTTTGAAATGTACTAATGGGTGAAAATTCCACAACCAAGCTGAAAGTTACGTCCATTCTCATCCACGCTTCTCGTTTGCTGCTTGAACGGAGTTGATCCATTTGATTTATTCTTCCGAGCCCAACATGAAACTTGTTCATTGACTTGTTAACTTTGACATTTCGTCTACCATAGCTTGAGCAAGTCATCCCATCACCTCTTTCACCCGCTTTGCCCTCAAACATGTCATCGGGCCTCCTTCGATAATCAACGGGTCTCGTCCTGGACTCGGCTTCGTCGAGCTCGACTCTTGGATCATATCAGAGGTGGTAGTAGGATACGGGTGGATTTGGCTGTGGGGAGACCCTTTGGCCAGTTGCTAGTGCGGTGATGGTGTGCCGAGGTGGTGGTGGCGGTGAGTTTGTGGATTTTTTGGTAGGGTGTGGTTCAAATGGAGATGGTGTGTTGCGGGTGGTGTGGTGGTGGTGGATCTCTAGCGGCCCACATGATTGTGGGGTGTTGGTAGTGGTGGTGACGGTGGTTGTGGGTGCTGCCGGGAGGTGGCGGTGGTGGTTCTGGCGATGGGATTTTGGTTGCCATGCTGTTGGTGGCAGTGGTGAGGTGATAGTCACAAGTATTGGTGGAGGTCACATATTATTTGGTTGTTTGTGACCATTAAATTGATTAATTTGTGACTGATAAATAATATTCGATCAATGAAAAAGATAAATTGTGACAAAAAATAATGTGTGACCTAAAAAATTGTTAATTTGTGAATGATAATTTGATAATTTGTGACTGTTTAATAAGTTGTAACTTATAATATTTGTGATTTTTGATCGATGAAGAAATTGTGAGTTAAAAGTTTTTCGATTTGTGATATTAAAATAATTTGTGATATAAAAATTTTGTGATTTGTCACCGATAAATAAATTGTGAAGTATAAATTTTTTAAATTTGTAACCGATGAACAAATTGTGACTTATAAAATAATTTGTGATATATAAAAATTATGATTTGCGACCAATTAATAATATGTGACCAATTATATGAAATTTGTGACCAAATTAATTGTGACCTTAATATATTTAATTAATAAATTAATTTTAAAAAAAATTTGAGATTTGAAATTTTAAATCTTAAAAAATCAGAAATTTGAAATTTGAAATATTATCCCTTAAATTTGAAATGTGTTTTAGTTATGAAATTTTCCCTCTGCTAATTCCAAGATCGTGTGGCCTTATTTATGTGGGCTGATTGTTAACAAATTGATGGTCCAATAAATAACCTAATAAATTTTGTTTTTGGCCCAGTTGTGCTTTTCCTAACAATAAAAATACATAATTACAAATGTTTCAAAATACATTTTCAAGAATAACAAACTTGTAATTTTATTTTTTTCTAAATTCAGGTCACGTTTTGTGACATCTTATAAATATAGTGACATATATTTTAATTAACATATGATGTTAATGTACAATAAATATTAGTGCAAGGGACCTTAGATCTAGGGTTAATGTGTTTGACGTCGATGGCGACATATGGGGTGCTGACAATGTCGTATAGGGCCAACTTAGAGTCAAACGGGTTTGGCTTCATGACCATACGTCGGCTGACAAATCCCGCCAATGGTTTTGAGAATGGAGACTTTTCGCTCTGACGTCGACTCCGGCGAAAAGCCATAGCACAATACATACGACAATGATGGACCAACACTAGAGCTCCTTCTATTAAGGGAGTTCAATATGACGGTTTGGTTTCTTTAATTGAGAGAGGGAGGGTTTGGATTAGAGGGGAGATATCGAGTGGGATGGTTTTATTTGGATATACCTGAATTTTGATAAAATTATTGATATCTTAATTTTGAAATTCAAAGTTAAAAAAGTAGGGATTAGGGTAGTTTTCCATTTCCGAGTTAATGGAAGATAATTTTGAATGACTTTTGAGGGATAGAGAGGCTGCTTAGGAAGTGTCTTATAATTAAATTGAAAGGACATGATGGATTAGATATTGAAGTGCCTTTAATACATTTTAGAAATTTCTCTACGAACAAACTCTATTAGGCTACTACAAAGTCTTTACGCCAAATTCTCGCACATTACCAAGGAAGCAAAAAGCATTTTGACATTATAATTATTGATTAGACTCAACTAAACGAGCCCCACTCCCATAATTAGAATCTCAAATGGTTCATTTAGGATCCATAAGCTCTCTCCCAAAAACTTAAAGGGCTCCATTATCTTCCACCATAAAGCAAAAGGCACATATGTAATAATTCAATATTGGGGGACAATGGGATTATTTCAAACGACATTATCAAACTTTAAATAATGGTTTGGATAAAAAGGGTTTTAAAATCATATTATAAAGCTTCCTTCTTCTTAAAGTCAGTTTTACATTATAATTTTCATAAAGTAGTAGTTAAGTCAAATTATTAAAACTTTTTGGATGAGATTAATCTCACAAATCTTACTAATCAAGGGTAATATGTGACGTGTTAATCATCGTGTTTAACGACTAATCATTGTTTAGGGATTTTAATTTGCCATATATGGTAAGTACATGATGAGACATTTGACAATTACGTTTAAGTTATGATTTAACCAACACTTTTTAAGATAGATTTCCATGTGATTATGTTTCCTAAGTGTGTTGTGATCCAGCCTATTAGCATGTATTAAAGTCATCTGAAAGGGACCTCTAATTAAAGTGTATCATTTTCAATGTCCCCCACGGGTATTCTGGTATGTTTCAAGGTTAAAAAATTGAATACACCTTTTTTTTTTTTCTCATGTTTTATAGGGTCAAATACAGAATTATTAGCCACCATTTACTTGTTAATTACACACCAATTAATCATAATTTTGTCACTTAAGGTATTATTTCGAAACCTTAGCGAGTGTTGTGGATTGTTTTACTCTCTGAGATGAAACTTATCGTGTTCCAAAGTTGTCGGTTTTGCTATACATGGAAAGGAAGAAACAAGTAAACGGCTTGAGAAAATATATTGCAATTTTCATTAATCCATGAAAGTTAAAGAAAAAAATCAATAAAATAAAGAAACTAATTCATCTTCTATTTGACTTAAGGTTATACATAGAATAATTTTCAATATATCAGTAAAAGCAAGATACGTACATCATCATCGATTTTGTGATGTACAAGATGCTAAGGTATCGCCTTGTTATTAATCAAATACTCAAGCCGATCAACGGCACAAGCTTTATTTTAAAATATAAGGCTCCCTTATTAATATATATTTATATTAGGGGTGAGACCCTCAATTCCCAACCATTGAATTAGGGAAAAAAAAATCGAAAACAAAAAAAGAAGAAGGGGAAGAATACTTAAAACAATTCGTCAACAAATTATAGATTAAGCTTAAAAAAGACTTTGAGTTTAAGTTTCTATGGATATTCACGCCGGACTTCGAGTAATTGAGCAAGAGCTCCAAATCGTCGAAAACATGAAGCGCAGGTGGAATAACGAGAAACCACAACATCATTTAATTACCTCGTACATGAAATATTAAAATTGTCCCTTTTTTGCTCTTTTATTTCATTTAAGTGTGGAATTAGTATTTTGGAAGAAAACATGTTTTAATAATAATCACTTGACATTTAGTATAATATGTCATTATCCGAGACATTATTGATCTTCCAGTCTTAACAGAAAGATTAAATGAATTTGACATTTGAGTACAACAAAAGGGCCACTTCCAAACTTTTCAAAGACACATAGATTATGTCCCTTTAATTACACATGTCTGATATTATCTTTTAATCCGTGAATTCAAGTGTCACCATGACTCGATTATGAAATTTGCACGCGCGAGTCATTCGATAAAATTTATATCGCTTCGTTTATAAGGAGACGCATTGAAGATATAAATACAAATAAATATTTTTCTCATATCTAACCATTTATATGTTTTAATCAACATGTTTAACACTCAATTATATGATTACTAATAAATATAATACAACATATTGTATTATGTCTGTCATAATCTAGCTTTCAACCTCAATCTACAGACCAATTTCACGTGGATGGTTTCTTCCCTTTGCATGCGTTTATTTTTTATTTTATCTTGTAACAAAGAATTTCATCAGATCTGCAAATGTAATTTTTTTGAAAATTCTGAGATTTGAGCCCCTATTCGATATGATTTTAAATCACCTCATTTGAAAGTTTAAATTGTTAGAGGAAAAGAAAATTTATGATTTTGACAAATAGTAATGAGACTTTTAAGTTCAATGAACAAAATCAAGTATATTTTGGAAGGAAGAAGCACCAAATAGAGAATTTTAGTGAAATATTAACACTCAAATCTCATTAGAATTTGATTTTTGCACCTTTAACTGGAGTTTAAGCAATGCACTCCGCCTAAGCATGTATCATATTTTAACTTTGTTATCAATAAAACATATCAGTGATAGAGTGGTTAAGATTTAAGAAAGACATATTAATAGAGTTAAAAGTTGAAATTGGTTCAAAGTTGAGATGATTACTAAACCTCTATTTGATACCCATTATTTCGTCAAAATGAGTTTTTTAATATTGATTTTTGAAGAATACATGGTTAAAAGTATGAATAAATTTTGAATTTATATGCACATTATTTTATTACGAGAATATGTGATTAAAATTGAATTTAAGCAAATAATAATAATAATAATAAAATAAAATTGAAATAATGCGCATCAAACCGAGGCAATCTTTAGAGCACTGATATAATTGCCTAAAAGGAAAAACTGAGATTGTAATTATTTTGTCCTCTGAACTTGTTAATGATTGATATGTTAGAACTTTTTCGGTTTACTGTATACAGTTAAATATACCACTATATCCAAAACAAAAACCGAGCTCGACCAATAGAGATTGGGAATTATCAAAGGAAGATTTCGTAACATCAAAACTTGCACTTACGAAGAGTGAAATGGGGACATGTACTTTAAAGTAAGTTATCAAATCCCTAGCTTCTTATTATTATTGAAGCGTTGGATAAAATTTTAACAGGTAAAAATTTATGAGTTGTGTGGTTGAAAAATTGATAAAAGTTGTAGACCCATAAAACTATATTATTTTCAATACAAATCCAAACCAAATGTAATTACTTGTGATGGAAACTAATATTTGAATTAGGGAGACAAAAACACCCGATAAAATTGATACTCACGGTGCAAGCTCAGTCTCGAACGAGGTGGAAACTTTTCACCTAATCGGGTATACAGAACATGAGTGGAGTGGGTGGGACGGGGCGGGGTTGTTGTCTCGGGAACATGGATTATGCGGAAAATATGGTCTTCGTCCCATTATCCACCTCGCTTGAAGTTCATTTCAAGATGTAATTTTTTACTGTTGAAATATAAAATAGTTTCCAAAGGTGTTGTGATAATGGAAAATGATACACATTGTAAGGTAGCTGGTATTGGAATTTTTAGAATAAGGACGTATGATAAGACTGTCGAGATACTTGTGAAGTGATACATGTTCCAAATCTGAAGAGAAATATTATATCCTTTGGTACTCTTGATTCAAAAGAGTACAAGTTCACTAGTGAATGTGGAGGCATAAAAGTTAGAAAAGGTGCCCATGTTGTATTGAACGAGTGACATAGAAGGTCTGCCCAATTATATCTCTTGTAGGGTTTCATAGAATCTATTGATACGAATTAGCAGAAATTAAACACATGGGTGGAGTTTTGAGTCTGGTTTAGGATCTATACTATAGTCTACATATTAGTTAGTTTTGACATTAAAGGTAGTATCGCTTTGCCACTACAACCAACTACACCACAATATTCTATTATAAAAGACAGGTCCAGAAGAGATATTAGGTCTTCCCAAATGTACGGTGATGCGATTTGGTTGCTTATGCCGTGAATGTGGTTGATAGTATTGATTCTAGTGAAGAACTTTCTACAGAGCCAAACAATTGTGTTAATTCTAATTTTGTTGGAAATCTTGATAAGAGAATATCCCCTACAGGGTATATTTTTACGCTTGATGGTAGTGCTATTAGTTGGAAGTTGTTCAGTGGTATAAAATGTTCAACTCATTTATGACTACTAATAACTTCAAAAGAAGCAATTATGATAGTTTCATTTACTTTAAGAAGTTTGGTGATGGGCCATTTGTATATTTACTCTTATATGTTGATAGCAGCCAAGGATAAGAAATAGATAACAAAGGTAAAACCCTAGTTCAATGAAGAATTTTATATTGTTCTAAGTAAAGTTGGTGCCTAAGATAATCTTGGTGATATGATGATCAACTCACTCTCTGTAGTCAAGTTTGAGCATTGCTTGAACATTGTTGATATCTATTGTTAAGTTTGCTCTTAGGGGCTTTTGTGGAAGAGGTAGAGTTTTTTTTTTGTTGAAAATTGAAGTTTTATTCTTTGCATTGAAATTCGTGTCAAGATAGAGATTTGTTAGAGTCATGGATTCTAATGGAAATTGGTAGTATACCTTGAAGAAATCAAATTTGGATGAGGAGAAGAAATCGATTGTTCACCGCTCATTGGCCATCGTCGGATCGCTCAAGCGGTTTTTGCAGTGAATAGACCGCTCGTTAACCGCTAGGCGACCGTTCGAACGATCGTCTTATGTAGAAAATTCCTTATCACGTATTTGACAGTTTTTTCTTTCCTAAACAAACTCAAACACTTCATTATTTGTTAGGGATGTTATATTAGGACTCCACCATATGTTAGGTTCTTCTTTGTACTATATATTGGAAGTAAAATTTCTCCTCCCCTGTACGTGTATTTTTCCCAAGTTAAGTTTTCACCTAAATTTTGTGTTATTATATTTTCATATTGCCAATTCTCATTTATTCCCAACAACACCAAGATATTTGATATGGTAATTAGATATCACTCATCAACATATCAAAGACCCTAGAATTTATAAATAGCAATTATGAATTTTTAGTGGATTAAGGTAAATCATAAAGAACTCAATGTAGAGTTTTATTCTTTATAGTACGGTCATGCATAGAATTAAAAATTTATACAAAATGATCATGTCCAATATACTTTCAGATATTCGAAAATACGCTAGTGTCACTACTAAGAATCCATCGCCACAATAAGACAAATTGTATACCTTAATTGATAGAGTAACAAATGTTACAACCTTAAAATAACAGTGTCTGCTTCTTACCATATGGCTATAGGCAATTAATTTCACATTTAATGTCACAAATAGTGTCTTCTATACTAACCATCATATTTTTTTATTTCACTCATCAATCAGAAAGCACTTAATACAAATGCTCAAGATGTGACGAAATTCCCTTTATAGAATAAATATAACCATATTATTAATTTCATAAAATTTGAAATGTTTATCTTATTATGATAATATCCTTATACTTTTAGACATATGTCCCAACAATGTGGCTATTGAAAAATCGGGACCACATCTTTTATTACCTTAAAACTTGTAGTATTATTCTTCCTCTCTTCATGAACCCAGATCATCAATCTTCTTATAGAAATGCACAAATATTCTACCAATCCTAGTTTGGATTACTTCCAACTTAATGTGGGGTTATTTCAAGATTATTTTTCACTTATTTGAGTACGAAAATATATGCATGAACATATGCCTTAGTCATGAGCATGGTGGGAATGGACCTCTCGAGAACCCGAACCAGGCAAGGGTACAGCCTCAATATTATGTTGGTAAAGACAACTTGAGTTTTGAATGGAATCATTTTTCATCACTTTATTCATTTATCATTTGGTCTATTAAATATCAATGGTGATCCATTAATTTGTTAGCAACTACTTCACTCAGTATTGATTTTGATATACCATCTCTATTGTAACATTTTCGACTAAGATCGATATGCTTATCAGTAAATATCAGAATTTAGCGTAAATTTTAATGCAAAGGAGAAATGTAGAATATTATCCTGAGAAACTCAAACAAGTACGGTTGTGCTTTTCCTTAAACTAGTCAACATAAAATTTCAGCTGTCATCTTATCTCAGCCACAAATATTTGTCCTTTGTAAAAGGCTGTATTTATGGACAAGCGATTGATCACGCAAAACGGTTCATCTTTCTAGTAGCTTTATAATTTGTCAAATGTTTCACATTGACCTTTTAACATTATGTCTTTTAGCAATGCCGTCTGAGAATGTTTTATGAGTGTTGCGAAAGTAATATTTAACCTTCAATTTACCCCATTTGATATAAATATGAGAAAAATGTAAATTCCTAAAAATAAATGTTAATTATTATCATGCACGTATATTGAATGTGAATACGAGAATTACAAGAAATGCACAATGAAGATGAATGACAAATATGATATATAAATTAATGTGAATGTTAAATAATTTAGAATTAATACCAATGAATATATACGTGATAATGAATGTTAAATCATTTATACTAAATTAATATAATTTAATTTTCAATTAAATGAAACTAAATGCTAATTAGCATACATAGACAAAAATAATGAATTGCATTCTCTAATGTTAAATTTTAAATAATTTTAATTAAATTAATGTGAATGTCAATTAATTGAGAATTAAAAACATGGACATGGACATGAACATGAATATGAATGTGAAATTCTAATTAATAGTAATTAAATGAATGTTAATGTTAATTAATTGATAATTAGTAATAGGGAATACATGCATGAACAATGACTTTGTAGTATTTATTACATTTTGTAAATTAAATACATATTAAAAAAGAAAAATAAGGTAATTTTAACTCATTTATGCTATAGGTATACAAAAAAAATTCACTGAATTTTTACGGAACAACATTTGACAATTTTTCATTGGTTTTGGACCCAATAATGACAAAAAATGCACCATATAGATACTGCCAATATAGCACCTGTATGTAGGGTTGGACAAAACTCCAGACTCGAATCGGACCGAACTCAACCCAAACTGAACCGAGTGATTCTATTTAAGTTAAATACCCGGACATGGATCTGAATTGAGAACCGATGTGTTCGGTTCTCAGTTCTAAATTAATAACCGAAAAATCGAATCTTTTTAATTTTTTTAATTTTTATTCTAAATAAGTCAAATTATTTTATTTTTAAAATAGATTTTCTAACTAATTAATTTAGTCCAAATCCAAATTATGATTTTACTATTTCTAATTTTCAGCTAAACCCGATTTAATCAAATTGACCTAAATTTTACTTAAGTCTCTTGTTCTATCGTAGCGTCATTTCTGTCGTTCTATTATTGTGAACTCGCTATCTTCCTATTCTTATAATTTTAACTGTCAATTATATGAAAAACTCAATAAAGAGATGTATAAAAGATATTACGAGATTGGACTACGTTATTTTGTAAGAGTTAAGATTGAACATATCATAATCGAATTAGTGTAACGTTGTTATAATATATACAAAATTTAATTATTGTACAGAATTTGGGAACATAATAGAACCGAATCGAACCTAACCGAATTGAATCCAAGCGGTTCGATAATTAAATTTGGATCCGACGGTTTCATTTACCAAATACCCGAAAATTCGAGGTCGGTTCAATTCTCTTTAGAACCAATTGAACCAAACTATGTCCAGCCCTACCCGTATGATTTTTGTGAATAATTCTTTATGAAATAATTGAATTGTAGTAGGGTTATAATCGTCCAAAAAAGATTCTCTTTTTATGTGATATTTAATATTTATATAGGTATGAGTTCTAGAGTTTATCACTTTATTAGTAATTCCATCTTAACTTTCAAATATCTATGCACATCTAAAATTCTTTAACCACTGTTATTATCGATATTATTTGCTCATGTGTATTTTTCTTTTCATTTTTAAAATTCAAGGCACAAGTGGTTATAGGATCCACAAAAACCCGACTCTAGGACCAACTCCAAACCATATTCTGGCATCCCCAAGTCTTCCCCCACAACCTTTGAAAAAAATAAAAAAAATAAATAAATAAAAATCCTACAAAATTTCATATGACTGCTTGATTAAAATGGGAACTACAACCAAGCAAGGAATATTATTGAACTTGTGAAGCAATGGAGAACAAAGGGAATAAGTATCTTTTTATCCATTGTTGACTTGAGATTACATGATGTGGGATGGAGATTATATGTGTCTTCTTGTGGGGCATATTTTCAAGGAACCTTCATATTGTCACAAAACGAAAGATCACAAGCCATTACATAATAATATTACTATTAAATTACAACACCAATTTTAGATTTTTTTTTTCTCTCTCAAATTAATTTTAAGCCATTTAGCTTGATTGAGACACCCCATGACAGGCACTAATATGCTGAACAGATATATGCTATAATTACAATTAATACAAAAAATATCCCAGCTTTAATTACAAATAATAAGATTCAAGAAACACAGAAAATCTCAAACCTTGAAAATAATATAAATATTTAATTTTAAATTACAAAAATAAATAAAACTCATATATCTAGGTATATAAGACGCAGAAGAGGTTACCTTAATTACCTTCATTGCATTCTCTAAATTTCAATATATATGTGATTTTTTAATTTACGTTTTTTTTTTTTCCAATTTTTTCCTTCTTTTATTTCCATTTTACTTTTATATATCTTTCGCGGTATATAATTGGTTGCGTTCACCAGCTTCTCTTGCAACATGTATTGTCAAGTTAGAATGTAAGCAGAGGAGTGAATTTCTATTTAATGACATGAAAATTGAAACAGAATACTCGTTATTTAATTGAAATAACATATTTATTATTGTATCTTAATCAGCTCGTAAAAACATGAATTTCTTTTTTCCCCTTTATTTAACTCTGAAAGTATTAAACCATTTTGGTTGATTGAGTCACCACATGACAAGCACTAAAATAAAAATAACATTACAATAATTAAAAAAAAAAAACCCATACAATATAAATGGAAATGCACCATTTTTCTTAGTCTTCTTTAAAGTAAATGATTAAATAAAAATCACCTCAATTTTTATATATTTTTTGTATCTTTCTATCTAAACTAGTCATGAACAGTACAAAAAGATTCTTATTTAGGAATTTTATATTTTCTTGAGAGCCCATTAATTTTAAAGGCCAATAATTAATATATATATTCTTTAATTTAATATTTTTAGACTTTTAGATATTTGAAATTTTTTGTCAGTATTCGAGTGGCAAATATACGTTTGTGAATGTAAAATCAGACAAAGTGCATTATTGTATTGTCGGCTGTGGTTTTATAAGCAAATTTACTTCAATCATTTTTGTTCAAACTCAGATAGAATCATAGACAGGTTGGACTTTTTTCTTTCTTGGAAAAATAGTGCAATAAATAAATCTTGATATCAATCATGGATAATGGATAATCGAGAATTTTATATTTTATTATATTTACTAATTTCATTTGATTAATTATTCTATTATATCAGAGGATTGGTTAGCTGGTAGAATGCTGTCATGTAAATTGAAAAAGAGTAAAAATCAAAGATAAAGTTTGTTGTAGACATGATTTGGGTTGGTTCAATTGAATGAGAGCCGGATGGAACTGGGGGACAAGGAGAATTTAACATGAAATCGTTCCTTTTATGCTTTAGAAAGAAATTGTAAACAGTAAACTATTGTATACATTGTATGGTTTTATTTTCATGCTTTGTGTTTCACATTGCAAAAGTGTATCAATTTATGTAAAATTATATATCAAGTTAATTTACTTAGAACCAAAATTATATATCAAGTTTTACATTGTTAAGCAATGACAACATTCACGTATTAGAATGTTGCGATATGCCTTTTTAGCAACATTTAACTACTGAATGTTGCCATTTATGTATTACAAATGATCATTTTTGGCGTAATGACTATCTAGTTCATATACAGTTTTAAAAATCAGATGAGTTATTTTTTACTTGGAACATACGTAACGAACTAGCTTGTCTAATCTAGGAGGTTTGAAGAAAAATTTCACCCCTAGAGAAGGTAAATAAATCGAGTCAAATAATATTCTAAATGCTTATTTGGTACATAGATTGAAAGAAAAAATAATAACAACAAGCAAAATATACAATAGAATATGTCAACTATAACGTCTAATGCAACGTATTAAAGATACAACATATAAACAAAAGAATATGAATGACAAGAAACTTGGTGGTCCGAAGAAATTATTGTATTATAGTTCTTCAAATGAATTTGAGATGATTTTTTTATATATATAAAAAAAATTACAAAACCAGCTGGCATAATGTTTAGTAAAGAATAGAGTATTCAACTTTGTATTTAAGGACAAGAGGGTGTTTAACTCTAAATAATCTACTTAATTAATCACTATTTAATTGCTAGACATAACTAATCATGGGAAATTAATATTTTACCTACTTTTGTGGGGAATCTTATTGTCATAATATTTGAGCCATATGAGGTGTTTCTTAAAGGTTAATACAAACTCAAAAGGTCTTAATCTCATATAAAATTTGATTACAATGTGTGGACTGATTTCATCAAAATAAATAAATATCTGTCATTATACCCCACCATAACTGTCAATGTCATTATTATTATTCTCATCATTTTCTCAACCCTTCTGATAAAACATGTATAAAAGGGTAAATATTTTTCGTAAAAAAGTAATCCCAATTCAGTCATTACTTAGTCCATGTTTGTCTCCCATTATTTCAAAACATTATTTGCTACAGTAAAATTCTCCACCACACATTCACCCAATAAAATATTCTATACACAAATCAATAAAGTTACTTTAAATTTCAACTATATATTCGTAAAAAAATACTATTCATTACTCCATTTCTTCTACAATAATGGGAGACGAACACATGCTTAAACTTTGATTAATTTTTAACAGCAAATGGAATGAGTTCCTGAAGTCTGAATGTGACCTTCTTTTTAAAACTCCTCTATATATTAATTTGATTCCATATTGCCATCTCATTTTGCAAGAACTCTCTATCTCTCTCTTCTTTCTCCCTCTACAATTTTCTCTCCGCTGGCAGTTGAGCTAGGATTCCTACAAAGAATTTTGTGAATCCTTTTGTTTTTGTAATTGCCAGCATTGCACTGCACATGGGATGATGGGGAGGCATTCTTGCTGTTATAAGCAGAAGTTAAGAAAAGGGCTTTGGTCTCCAGAGGAAGATGAGAAACTTATACACCACATAACAAAATATGGACATGGCTGCTGGAGCTCAGTTCCCAAACTAGCCGGTAAGTGTATATTCGTTAGTCATTTTAGCTAACGTTTTAAGTATCCTGCCTCAGGAGTTTCATATTTGAACTGTTTTGATATTTTGTGAAGGTCTTCAAAGATGTGGAAAGAGCTGCAGATTAAGGTGGATCAATTACTTGAGGCCTGATTTGAAAAGAGGGACATTTTCGCAGGAGGAAGAAAATTTGATAATTGAACTGCATGCAGTTCTTGGCAACAGGTAATTCAATTGTATTTCCAGCACCATTACAATCATAGACAGGAATGTTCTCCCAGGTGTAGTGGACATTATGGTCTCAGTATATTGTCTATTCCTATTCCAATACTGTGTATCAAACGTGTCGTTTTTAGTGACCACGAGAGTGTTGTTTTTTTACCATCAGGTGGTCTCAGATTGCAGCTCAATTGCCAGGAAGAACAGATAATGAAATAAAAAATCTTTGGAATTCTTCCATTAAGAAAAAACTGAGGCAAAAAGGGATTGACCCTAATACACACAAACCACTTTCTGAAGTTGATAATTATGAAGAAAAACCATCTGCAAGCAGCATCAAGAATAATAATCATGATCAGAAAATATCAGACGGCTCCAATGAACTGGCTTTTGTGGAAACCAAGAATTGTGATGACCTCGGAATTGCAGCAGATAAAGGAAATCCATCTTCTGTTGGCTTGGATCATGAATTTTTCCTTAACAGGTTCGTTGCTAGCCATGAAACCTCAACCACCAGTTGTAGGAATTCTGATTTGTCAGGGCTTCTCTCTTTCCAGCACTTAAGTTATGGTCCCAATACAACAAATTTGTACTTCAATTCAAATTCCACCAATTCTTCAATGGCTACGAACCCATCGACTCCACCCCATACCAACTATGAGTTCACCCAAAGGTCGTCTTCAGTCCTCCCCTTGATTCTTGCGCCATCAACGCGTATAAGGCCTACCATGAATCCGTCTTCAGATAATTCCATAAGCCCTTTCGGTGTAAACAAGTTTCAGAATATGGATTTCTTCGAGAATAATATTTTTCCATGGGGGAAATCAGAGAAATTAGAAACTCATATTCATGCATCAGAAGATGATATTCCACAAGATATCAAGTGGAATGAGTATCTCCAGACTCCAGTTTTACTGGACAATTCTATTCAGAATCAAACACATTTCGCAGCAGAAGATTCAGTCAGTTCTGATAATTGGCATTCAAATCAGCAGCAAAAGCCATTACAAATTGCAGAAATATACAGCAAACATTTTCAAATGCTTCCTGCCTCATTTGGACAGTTTTCTTAGGTTATTTTTCAACTCCCAAAGGCTGCTAATTCAACACGCGTGTGCTTATTATAGAGTTTTATTCTTATTTTGTGAAAAACCGAGCAAGCGATATTCACTGGGCTGAGATCACCCCTCGATTAAAAGCTTCCACCGCCGGTTGACCGAAATGAGGATCCTGAATTGCATGAACAATAGGTCTTACATGTAAAGGGTGTTCTACCCATGATTCAAAATTTCCTTGCTAAGCTACATGAAACTTTCCGGAGGTCTAGAAAAACATTGTTGCTAATTGATCAAAGTGAGAAGCAAGAAACGAGGAACTCAGCTTCTTGATACAAATATATTGAAAGAGGAACTTGTTCCTGTTTCAATTTCGGTTCATCTATTGGTGTATGGTTTATGAAAATTTAAAGTCCTGTTTAGTTTTTCTCCTCGAAGTTCAATCCATAGAGTTTTCATTTATTCTTACCGGGTTTTAAAATAAATGAACTTGTCACTGTTTAAGTTTTTATTTCAAGTGGTTCAACGTATTATAGCAGATGGCAGTCCACACATGCACAATGTCTCATCCCATGTATAGAAATTGTGCAAGTATTAGACTTTGATAGCAAAAATGAGACGTTACAGACTACATGCGAAGGAACATGTTGAATAGTCAAAAGTCTTGTTACTTTTTGGGTTTTACAGTTGGTAACCACCTCAAGTATCTATCTATTACAACCTAATAAAATCATTTCAAGACAGTGACTATCTGAAACTTTTTAACTCAGGTACACCACCTATCTCTTTCAGTACTGACCCTATCCAAAATGTACAATGAATGAAAAGCCCATAAAATGCTTTTCTTCGAGGAATCATTAATTTTCTCTTGAAATGGAGGTCTATCATTGTCTCTTACAGATGGGGATGTATAGTTTTCACCTTTTGGTCTTTAAGTCAATTCTATCTCAGCAAAAATGCTCATGAAAATTAATCATAGTTATCTCCCTTTGACATTTATACAAAAAAGTATTGGTGTTACTAGAGAGTTGTATCAACTAATTACCATGAGTATCGCAGCTTGCTACATCCCATTTTTTTCCTCTGATGGTCGATCATTAAGTCCGTTAAAAAATTTTAAACCTAGAGGCTCGTAAACTGAATATCCTGTAATTTTCTTGAAAAACACTGGCATTATCAAGAATTTCCCACTAAAGCTAAGGAATTTGGATTATATCTAACTCATTGGAGATTAGAAGATTTCCAAAAAAAAGTAAATTTTAGTTTGTGGATACCAAGTGACGCGCACTGTGGGGCATAACTTTTACTACTTGTGGGGTGAACAGAAGAAGAGGCCCAGTGCCACACATTATAATGCTGGTATATACTTTAAAAGAGGTACAAAAAGAAAACAATTTCAATGTTTCGGTTGTTTTCTAACTTTTATTTGTTTTCTCAATAAATAAATAAATGAATTTACTTCCCCTCCATAGTACAAAACATTGTCGATAAGTGGATATAACAAATCGATGCATGTGTAACGTGGTGAGTTGATTTTGCACCTTCATTATCGTCATCATAAAATATATGGTTCAAATGTTTTTACAAGACAATTTTATACTAATTAATATTCAATTATCGATAATTTTATGTCTCTTTCAAGAATCTTAAACTTAGGTGCCTTTTTACATTTTGTTTTTTATATTACAGAGAGAAAAATACAATTCCTAGTACGATTGAAAGGAAAATATGCAATAATTCAAGACAAACTTCAATGATGGACAGCTAAGGATTTGAACAATTAATCAAGAGGAGGGCCATCAAGATATATGAATTAAATTTCTTATGAACCGTATTTGATGTGGGGGTATTACTTATTAGGCTATAGTCCCTTTTGTGTGCCCACGTGCAAGAAGAAAATGAAAAGCCTCAGAAATTAATTTACTATTCTGTTGTCTTTAATTGAAAAATATATTTTTTTTTTCTCTCAGTGAAAGGATAGGTGATACGTGTGCAGTGTTTGTATATACATTCCCTTGTCCGTATGAATACATGATGCATGCATGTGAACCAAATTATTGAATCTCTCTAAATTGGTCCTACAATCTATTATTAAGAAGAAAACTAATAATAAGTGAATCAGCAACCAGAAGAGCAAAAATGGAATAGCAGAATTCAGAAATTACATAGAAAAGATTCTTGAAAAGGGGTTGAAGAATTTATTATATGAACAGGCATTTTATATTCTTCTGGTATTTGTTTCACAAAGTATTTATATTATTTGGTGTTCATTTTAATTTATTCTGTAAGATTTGAGGCTTCAATCAACAATAAAATCGGGTTCAGTTTCACCAAAATGACACCTCAATCAACCAACAACCACAAACCAA
>CAIGRO010267349.1:0-11691 GCA_903798355.1 Fraxinus baroniana
ATAATTATAGTACTTAGTATATAATCAAATATCAATTCATGTGGGTTCGACACTCTTACTCCAATACTATATTACAAAACTTGACACCGTACACTTGCGGTATAATTTCACGTTGCATAAAACGCGTGACAACAAGCTTGTAAAACTCTATAGAAGTAATAACTCACTGTTTGACCAGATCTAAAGAATGTTAAACTTCGAGTTCGATTATGGTTGTCATGTCCAATGGTGTTGAGAAATATAGCCACTTGTTCCTTACTTTGACAGATTTGTTGTCAACCAAACCATATGTTCGTAAACGAGCACATAAACTTTGAAACGGAGCTATCTTCATCCTCAATAGATCATGACAAATTCTATCACTCGTACCAAACATCCGTCTAAGTGTCATTTCTCTTTTAGAATCCTAATTTCTATGTGGGGGCTCTAGAGAGTTGTCGATTACGACGCCTGATGGTATTATATTTTACAATTGTTTGCATGACCATCGTCCAAAATAGACCCAATTGTTGTCGTTGGCGACGGCGTTGGTTCCTTGGGATAACCATGATACTTTGAACAACGTCTAAAAAGCGTCAATATGATGTAAATTATTGTTAAAAATGAACAAAATACGAAAACGTATATGGTCAATGTGAAAATACAGGTGAAAATGAGCCAACCCACCTCCAATTATCAACTCAAAATGGCTCTTCAAAAATAATCAAATAGGTTTTTTAATTAAAAATAAATTCATAAACTTCTTAACTCTCTACAGACTCTACGCAAGATCTAATAATGAAAATTTTAAAGAATAATAAACATTAGAAAAGGAGATATTTGTTCATGTTTCAAGATGATAAATTAATTGTGAACCCAAGTTTCTTTATTTATATGCAACATATACTCAAATAACCATTTAAGGCATATTTCTTTAATTTATCCTCATGTGGCGACACCCCCACTTTCTACCAGAGATCCTTATTTCTTACTTTATTCATTCTAGTTTTATTTTATATTCATATTAAGATTCCCATTCATATTAAATTCATCAATGCTAGATACCAAGTATAACTGGTTTAATAATTTTCATGTAGAACTTACCTTTAATTTAGTGAATATACTCTTATCACATAAAACTCTTCTATCAATTCTCTATTTCGTCCATGAATAAAGCTATTTGTACAAAATTGTTGACAAAAATCTGGACAAAATGCAAGGTGGCGCCCCCTATTGGTGGGGCGCCTGACGCAAAATAAAGCTATTTGTACAAAATTGTTGACAAAAATCTTGACAAAATGCAAGGTGGCGCCCTCCTATTGGTGGGGCGTCTGACGCGGTGGACCGCGTCAGACGCCCCACCAATAGGAGGGCGCCACCTTGCATTTTGTCAACAAATTTTGTAAGCCTAGCATGGTTCTTCGTCCATATACTCTAATTATGTACATGACATCCTCTTCAAGTCATCCTTCCTTCTTAACAGTCAAACTTACGTACCCAAGCTAGACACTCAATGAGATAGATCCTTCATAATTTTCCTACCATCCATCATCACACTCCTAAGGCATGCAATTACATGTATTCTCTAAATGAATAAAATTGTATAATAATCCTGTTTCTTTCTACTATACCTTTCTATCAATGTATGAGAAAGGAAAATGGCTTCTCCAGCACATCTACCCGGCATAAAACCAAATAGACCTTGAGACCTTTGATAATACCTCAAATTGTGTCCAATATTTTCATAATATGACATTAGGGTCCATTGATCCACAAAAGATGAAGTATTAAATTCTTAGACAAACAAAACCTAGTGAAAGAACCGCTTTAAATAACAAAGAAACAAATATTAAAAGAATAGGAAATTCAGAGGACTACGGTTATGGAGCTTTTCGTAGTTGTTGTTCGTTGAAATGCTTACAACAAATAAAAGTAAACTATGGAAATTATCTGCAACTATTTACCAGATATTTTGCACTGAGTAGGAGATGGGAATTGGAGGGATGTTCCTTCTTAAGCTGGTAAATTTCTTTGTTTTGGGTCACAAGCAGAGATAAATGGGAGTAGAGCAAACTTGAATCGGCAACTCAATGGTCTAAAATTGGGAATTCTTGTGGGTTTTCCAGTTCCAACTGCTTCTGTGTTTTCCTGGGTGCAATCTAGGAACTCCTACCCTTCAATGATAGGATTTTGTGGTGATCTTTTTGGTTGATTTTGAGGGTATTTCAGAAATGGGGTTGAAAAAGTGAACGGTGAATGGGGAATGCGTAAGAAGAAAAAAAGGAAAATTGGTGAGTTCGTTTCAATTGTCAAAAAAATGAAAAACCACCAAAGCCAAAGGAATTTCAATTCCACAATTTCGTGGAATAAGGGGTCACATGAGCCAAAATAAGAAAAGTGATTCTCTAGAAAATTTGGTCTAATGGTATGGAAATTCCCATCTTCCCTAAGAAACTTGGCCTATGAAACAGTGCCTTACAGTTCAAGGATATCAACAGAAATCCATAATGTTGATATCCATAACCAGGGTGACAAGAAGATTACATGACTCGCATAATTCAATACATGTTAGCTTTTGCCTTATAGCAACTAAAAATCAAGAGTAGCATTCAAGACAACGTCATTTTATGCCATATTAATACGAGGAGTACCCAAATTGAGCTTTTGTAGGTGTTTGTGCTTCTGAGATACCAAACAACTGATAAATGTCCAAAGTCATAAAAGCTCAATAAAGAAGTGACACATAATTGAAGAAATGAGTATCTCTTGCCCACTAAATAAGTACGTTACAAATTTTGTAATTTTTAGGGTTTACCTTGTGCTCTTGCATCAATTTGATTCTGCAGTTAAAACAAGTTATAAATAGATGTGTAAAACCAGTTTAGGTGTGGACAACAATACCCAATTATTTCCAAGTAGAAACATCAGAATCTCAGATCATGTGTGTATATAAGATGTGTACGTGCACACCACAAATGGAATCCCATTTCATATTCAACTTCTTCAACAAATGGAGGTCATGTGTTCGAATCCTGGGGATGCGATTGGAAATCCATGAGAGGTAAGATGGATTCAGGCTCTCCCATAGTGGACAATACGCAAGTTAACAGTTTGGGTACAAAGGCTGAATTGATATAACAACAGAGCTTTCAAGTGGAAGCACATGTCGCAACATAGATCGCCCAAACCAATTGTCATCGACAATCCAAAACCTCCAAATAGATTTTCTAGCAATCCACAATAGAGGTGCCAACAATCCACGAGTTAATCTCTAATCAATCTACCAGATGAAATCGATTTCGTCGAACTAGGTCACTTCATCTGTACGAATTTTTGAAAGTCCTTACCAAACAAAACCGTCTGCAGCCTAAGAACTAATTATCGTACAATGTCGAATTGATAGGCAAGAAAATACTGCTAGTACCAAGACTCAAACTAGGTTGGTCACCGGATCAAAATTTAAGTCTCAATGACTCGAATTGCCAAAAAAAACCAAAAATTCTCTTTAAGGGCTTTGGTACCATGTATCTAATCAGATGAATACCTTTAAATTTGTGAGGATCCTTATGATCAAATAGAATATATAATTAGGTCTTGAGGTATCTACGCTAAGATACTATGAATTACAATTACAATGTATATACTAATTATCTGTGATGCACTGATACGTTATCGACATTAGCGTATTGGTGTCCGACATGTATCGAACATTAGTACATCTTCGACATGGAGTCGACGCATGTTGAAGTACCTTGAGACGGTTTTTTATCAATAAGAAATGAAGACGGCTTAGGCTGATATAAGAGATTCAATTAATAAGAGAGAAAAGTCGGGCAGCTGAAATAGTAGAAGGTTGGGCTACTGAAGTCCCAATCCATTCCATTAGAACAAAAAACATATGAAATGCAAAAGTTTGAGACTATTGCATCAATTATAACACCTTAAATAATTAGGAAATCTCAAAGGTAATAATTGTGTTATGACTTAACGGAAAATGGAGAAATAACGCACCACACGCACACACAAAAAGAAAAATGTATACCTATTTGAACATTGATTATCACATTTTGTTTGATTCAAATCTAAATCTAAATCTCTTAAAATTTCATAAAACTGGCAAGCCCAAATTTCTATGATTTTGGGAACTCAAGCATCTGAATAATTTTATTTTATTCTGTGTCTATTGAAATAATTTCATCTAACGTCTCACAGTTACAAATCGTTAAATCTTGAAGATTCACCATATATATTTGGATATTAAATCTTTCCAGCTTCTCAATGTACAAAACATGTAATATTTGTAGTAAAGAATGAGGATCATTTGTGGAGATTTGGAAAGTATTAAGACCAGTCAATGAACTTATCTGTTCAATAATGTAGCATTGTTGTTCAAGTTCTTCACTCCCATTTCAATTACTCTCATCTACAGTTCTTCTCCATGTTGTACCGACATGTCGTCGACATTGACACAAGTGTATGACACGATTTTCCAATGTATATACTAAGTATCAGCGATGCACCGACACGTTGTCGACGTCAGTATATTGGTGTCCGACATGTATCGAACATTAGTACGTCCTCGACATGGCATTGATGCGTGTTGAAGTACCTTGCTACGATTTTTGATCAGTAAGAAATGAATACAACTTAGGCTGATACGAGAGATCCAATTAAGAGAGAAAAGTCGGGCAGCTAAATGGAAAAATGTTGTGCTACTAAAGTCTCAATCCATGCGATTGGATCAAAAACATATGAAATACAAAAGTTTGAGACCATTAAAAAAGACTTTTAGTAGCTTTAATTCACACTGTTTGAAATATTAGAAAATGTATCATCTCTATCATTTCCTTAGAAATAAAGAATTACAGGATCAAAAGATTGGTAGAGTGGAAAAAGAAACTCCCACCATTACATGTTCGAGGCCAGAAGCTTAGAAAAATTATTTATTAAATCAGAAATCTACTTATCAACATTTGTATAGGAATTCAGATAGTGATTGTGATGGTGAATATATTGCTTGTGCCAATCTCAATTCCAAGATTTCTCTACTTATCGATCGGAAGACTATCGCTCATGGTAATTATAATCTCATTGTCTTTCCTACTCTTTATTTGTACCTCGATGATGAGAATCATCAGACTCTTAGTGATGTTGAAGAACTTTTTATTCAATTACAATGAATCAGAACACATACTTGATTATGAGCAAGATCTTAGAAATTTTGTTTTACTTCTAGAAAGTGAGGCAATACAAGATGGATACATGATGTTCATTAACACATCTATTAATTCATCCATAAAGATGGGTGCAAAGCATCAGCCTAGATATCTGATAGAGCTTATAGAGAATTTCACTAGCTTTGAGGGTGTATTAAAACTTGAAAGCGATCAAGTCTCTCTGATTATTTGCACGAATATCTTAATTGCTGGAGTCTCTTTGTGACAACGCTAACAATCATCATGATTACTCTTCCCAATGTTCAAAATGAGGAGAAGAAATCGTTAAATCTTGAAGATTTCCAATCACATCACCATTTCCATCAATTATAATGCTTTAAACAACTAGAAAATTTCAAATGTGAAAATTGTGTTATGACTCAACGGATAATGGAGAAATGATGTCTTACGCGCGCGCACAAAAGGAAAAATATTTGTTTGATTCAAATCTAAATCTAAAGCTCTTAAATTTCAAACAATTGGCAAGCCCAATTTTCTACAATTTTGGGAATTCAAGCATTTGAATAATTTTATTTTGTTTTGTGTCCATTGAAATAATTTCTTCTAATGCCCAACATTTACAAATCATTGAATTTTGAAGATTCACCATGCATAATTGGATATGAAATCTTTCCAGTTTCTCAATGCACAAAACATGTAATGTTTGCAGCAAAAAATGAGGATCATTTGTGGAGATTTGGAAAGTATTAAGACCAGTCAATAAACTTATCTCTTTAATAATGTACCATTGTTATTCAAGCTCATCATCTCTCATTTCAATGACTCACATCCTCAGTTCTTCCCTATGATGTACCGACATGTTGTCGACATCGACATGAGTGTCTGACATGATTTTTCAATGTATATACTAAGTATCTACGATGCATCGACATACTGTCGACATAAGCATATTGGTGTCCGACATGAATCGAACATTGGTACATCCTCGACATGGCATCGATGCGTGTCTTGCGATGATTTTTGGTTAGTAAGAAATGAAGACGACTTAGGCTGAGACGAGATATTCAATTAAGAAGAGAGAAAAGTCGGGCGGCTAAATGTTAAAAGGTTGTGCTACTAAAGTCCCAATCCATGCGATTGGATCAAAAACATATGAAATGCAAAAGTTTGAGACCATTTGAATCAATTTTAATACCTTAAACAATTAGGAAATTTCAGTTATGAAAATTGTGTTATGACTTAAAGGGAAATAGAGAAATGACGCCCGACGCGCATACACAAAAGGAAAATGTTTGAACATTGGTTATCACATTTTGTTTGATTCAAATCTAAATCTAAAACTGGCAAGCCCAAAT
The DNA here is from genome assembly GCA_903798355.1 of Fraxinus baroniana. Classification (NCBI taxonomy): domain Eukaryota; kingdom Viridiplantae; phylum Streptophyta; class Magnoliopsida; order Lamiales; family Oleaceae; genus Fraxinus; species Fraxinus baroniana. The sequence goes on from CAIGRO010267349.1 coordinate 6,512, forward strand.
TTCTATAATTTTGGGAACTTAAGCATTTGGATAATTTTATTTTGTTCTGTGTCTATTCAAATAATTTCATCTAACGTCGCACAGTTACAAATTGTTAAATCTTGAAGATTCACCATACATAATTGGATATGAAATCTTTCCAACTTCTCAATGCACAAAACATGTAATTTGCAGTAAAAAATGAGGATCATTTGTGGAGATTTTTAAAGTATTAAGACCAGTCAATGAACTTAGCTCTTCAATAATGTACCATTGTTGTTCAAGTTCATCATCTCTTATTTCAATGACTCTCATCTACAGTTCTTCAATATGATGTACCGATATGTCGTCGAGATCGACACAATTTTCCAATATATATATATACTAAGTATCTGTGATGCACTGACACGCGATCGACGTCAGCATATTGATGTTCGACATGTATTGAACATTGGTACATCATCGACATGGCGTCGACGCATGTCGAAGTACCTTGTGAGGATTTTTGGTCAGTAAGAAATGAAGTCGACTTAGGCTTATACAAGATATTCAGTTAAGAAGAAAGAAAAGTCACGCAATAGGAATGGAAAAAGGTTGGGCTATTAAAGTCCCAATCCATGTTATTGGATAAAAAAAATATGAAATGGAAAAGTTTGAGACCATTTGCATCAATTATAATGCCTTAAATAATTAGGAAATCTCAAAGTTGAAAATTGTGATATGACTTAACAGGAAGTTGAGAAATAATACCTTACGCGCACACACAAAAGGAAAAATATTTGTTAGATTCAAATCTAAATCTAAAATTTTTAAAATCTCGTAAAACTGGCAAGCCCAATTTTCAACAATTTTTGGAACTCAAACATCTCGATTATTTTATTTTATTTTGTGTCCATTGAAATAATTTCTTCTAACGTCCAACAGTTACAAATCGTTAAATCTTGAAGACTCACCATGAATAATTGTATATGAAATCCTTCCAGCTTCTTCATGCACAAAACATGTAATATTTGCAGTAAAAAATGAGGATCATTCGTGGAGATTTGGAAAGTATTAAGACCAGTCAATGAACTTATCTCTTCAATAATGTACCATTGTTGTTCAAGTTCATCATCTATCATTTCAATGACTTCCATCTACATTCTTTCCTATGATGTACCGACATGTCGTCGATACCGATATGAGTGTCCAATACGTTTTTCCAATGTATATACTAAGTATATATGATGCACCGACACGCTGTCGACGTCAGCATATTGGTGTTCGACATGTATCGAACATTGGTACTCCCCGACATGGCGTCGACGCGTATTGAAGTACCTTGTGATAGTTTTTGATTTGTAAGAAATGAAGACGACTTAGGCTGATACGAGAAATTTAATTTAGAAGATAGAAAAGTCAGGTAGTTGGAATGGAAAAAAGGTTGGGCTACTGAAGTCTCAATCCATGCTTTTTGATAAAAAAACACATGAAATACAAAAGTTTAAGACCATTTGCATCTATTATAATGCCTTAAACAAATAGGAAATTTCACAGGTGAAAATTGTGTTATGACTTAACAGGAAATGGAGAAATGATGCCCCACACGCACACACAAGGCTAGTACAATTTGTTTGATTCAAATCTAAATCTAAAGCTCTTGAAATTTCATAAAACTGGCAAGCCCAATTTTCTACAATTTTGGGAACTTAAGCATTTGGATAATTTCATTTTGTTCTGTCCATTGAAATAATTTCTTCCAACGTCTAACGGTTACAAATCGTTAAATCTTGAAGACTCAAAATGAATAATTGGATATTAAATCTTTCCAACTTCTTAATGCACAAAACATGTAAAATTTGCAGTAAAAAATGAGGATCATTCGTGGAGATATGAAAAGTATTAAGACCAGTCAATGAACTTATCTTTTCAATAATGTACCATTGTTGTTCAAGTTCACCATCTCTCATTTAGTGACTCCCATCTACATTTTTCCCTATGATGTACCGACATGTCGTCGATACCAATACTAGTGCCCCCACTTCTTTTAACTTCCTCAACCATTTTCTCCTTTAACTCCCCCACTCTCCCTCTAAAGAATTATGGGTGGTTAACGTGCATGAATATTTATAATTTTATACAATACACATCACGCGGTCAACACACAAAAACTTACTTTTCCAATTTGCTGTTTCGGCTTTTAGTGACAAGATATCATAATTTTGCTCATTCCATATTTATATACTATACACCACACAACAACTCTTTTTAGATTTACTATTTTCGGCTTTTACTCAAGAGAGCATAACCTTTTTTATTCTATTTTATTTCCCATACACACATGCATGGCTATTTTCCTAATTCGCGTTTGAAGGAAACAAAAACAGCAAGTTGGTTGATTCTATTTTGTTTAAAGTGCAATTGAAAAGTTTCTTCTACAACTCCCCTCTAGCAATTTTCCTAAAGATCTTAAGGTAGTATCATCTCTCGTACACAAGTTGATTTTGCTTTTGAGAAATTAATATGCCAGCATGTACGTAACTGTAATTTCTTTATGAAAATTATTTGTGATTGAAGGTAATCACTATAACTATGAATATTTGTGATTGAAGGTAATCGCTATGAATATTTGTGATTGAAGGTAATCACTAGAAGAAAAAGTATGTCGATTGACCACCGATTTTACTTTGATTTACGGCTTTTACATGTTATGTTAATGTTCGTCTATAATTCTCATTAGCATGTTTCTGTGCCTATCTCACCTTGAGAGATTGACTATGAGGCTTTCTACGTAAAGCTGACGGCGTAGTGGAAAGAGGCTGATGCACTTGTAAACCCCAAAGGCAATAGTGTACCTATCGAGATGTACATTCGCGAATATGGACCTCTACCTTCTTCAGAAGAAGAGGTGCAACCTTTCAAGAAATCTCGATTTCTTGGAGTTGGGATTAGTGACGATGAAGGCAACGACGAGTAGTGGTGTCGATTCTTAGTGGATTTTATTACGTTTAGATCTGATTAATGTCGAGCAACTCCGAATAAGGACAATGAGCAGACTGGGAAAGAAAAGGCAAAGGTGTTTGCTTTAACTCACGATGAGGCCGTCCAGAACTCGGACATTATTGCTGGATTCTATCAGTCCTTAACATCCCCGTTTATATTCTTATCGACTCTGGTGCGACGCATTCATTCATATCTAAAGCATGCCTTGCTAAAATTAATGTTCCATGTCAGAAAGTTGATCGTGTACTACAGGTTAGTATGCTATCCGGTGGAACAATTGATACTGATATATACTAAGTATCAGTGATGCACTGACACGCTGTCACGTCAGCATATTGGTGTCCAACATGTATCGAACATTAGTATAAGTTCGACATGACGTCGACGCGTGTCGAAGTAACTTGTAACGATTTTTGGTCAGTAAGAAATGAAGACGGTTATAATGCCTTAAATTTCAAATGTGAAAATTATATTATGACTTAACATGAAATGGAGAAAAGATACCCCACGTGCACACACAAGGTTAGCACATTTTGTTTGATTTGAATCTAAATCTAAAGCACTTAAAATTTCATAAAACAGCCAATTTTCTACAATTTTGGGAACTCAAGCATCTGGATAATTTCATTTTGTTCTATGTCCACTGAAATAATTTCCACCAACGTTACAAATTGTTAAATTTTGAAAATTCACCATGCGCAATTGGATATTAAATCTTTACAACTTCTCAATGCACAAAATATGCAATATTTGTAGCAAAAAATGAGGATCATTTGTTAAGATTTGGAAAGTTTTAAGACGAGTCAATGAACTTATGACTTATCTCTTCAATGTACCATTGTTGTTCAAGTTCATCATCTCATTTCAATGACTCCCATCTACAGTTCTTCCTTATAATATACCGACATGTCGTCGACATTGACACGAGTGTCCGACGCGATTTTCCAATTTATATACTAATTATTTGTGATGCACCGACATGCTGTCGATGTCAGGATGTTGGTGTCCATTTGGTATCGAACACTGGCATGTATTCGACATGGCATCGATGCGTGTCGAAATACCTTGCGATGGCTTTTGGTAGACTAATACGAGGAATTCAATTAAGAATAGAGAGAAGTCAAGAAGCTGAAATGGAAGAAGGTTGGGTTGCTGATGTCCCAATCCATGCCATTAGGACAAAAAAAATATGAAATGCAAAAGTTTGAGACCATTTGCATCAATTATAATGCTTTAAACAATTAGAAAATTTCAAAGGCAAAAATTGTGTACTGCCTTAAAGAGACATGGAGAAATGATGCCCTACACACACACACACAACCAAAAATGTATACATGTTTGAAAATTGGTTAGCACATTTTGTTTGATTCAAAACTAAATCTAAAGCTCTTAAAATTTCATAAAATGACAAGTCTGATTTTCTAAAATTTAGGGATTCAAGCATGTGGATAATTTTTAATGAGGCCTCGTCGAGATGAGATCGTGAGGCAATATGAAGAGTATCGATGGAATCCAGCACATGATATGGGACGAAACATTCAAGAGATGTTGATAAGGTGGAAAGAGGCTAGGTAACTAGGCCATATGGTTACGGGTAGTCGAGCCACCCTTCTTCTTAATGATNAGATGAGATCGTGAGGCAATATGAAGAGTATCGATGGAATCCAGCACATGATATGGGACGAAACATTCAAGAGATGTTGATAAGGTGGAAAGAGGCTAGGTAACTAGGCCATATGGTTACGGGTAGTCGAGCCACCCTTCTTCTTAATGATACCGAACCAGAAGAGTGGCTTGAGTTGGCCGAATCGGTTTACCTTTACTTATAGGGAGTTTCTGTGCCTATCTCACCTCGAGAGATTGACTATGAGGCTTTCTGCGTAGAGTTGACGGCGCAGTGGGAAGAGGCGACGCACTTGTAAACCCCAAAGGCAATAGTGTACCTATCGAGATGTACATTCGCGAATATGCACCTCTACCTTCTTCAGAAGACGAGGTGCAACCTTTCAAGAAAACTTAGTTTCATGGAGTTTGGATTAGTGATGATGAAGGCAACGACGAGTAGTAGTGTCGATTCTTTATAGATTTTATTATGTTTAGATCTGATTAATGTCGAGCAACACCGACTAAGGACAATGAGCAGATTGGGAAAGAAAAGGCAAAGGTGTTTACTTTAACTCACGATGAGGCCTCATCGAGATGAGATCGTGAGGCAATAT
>CAIGRO010267388.1:0-14097 GCA_903798355.1 Fraxinus baroniana
GTTTATTCATAGGACCATTCCATAGATTCTAATAATACTCTTTTTTTAATATATCACGTGTAATTATTTATCAATTACATCAACCGTTATTTAATTACCCAAAACAATTACATCTTTATTAATAAGAGATTTCTTCTCAACCAAAAACATTAAATATTAACTAAGCAAACGTGCATTGCACGTTGCTCTTACCTAGTATATATACACACACGTATATATACAAAGAGAAAGTGGCGTTAATAAATGTATTCCTTCAAACTCGCCAATAGGCTAAATAAAGCCATATCTTATCGATTAACACAAGTGTCAGCTGGTTCAGTTACAGTAGCATGAATAATGTGAGAATTTGCGGACCAAGAAAGTTCAAAGAAAAGTGGATAAACGTTTAAAGCCCTATAGGCTAACAGGGGAACATCGGAAGACAAGATGTTACAGGGATTCTCTTCACGAACCTCTAAAAATTCCATGTTCCATTCAGGAAGAAAATTTCTCATAATGTCAAGAAGGAGAAGATAATCGTTCAATTTATATATAAACTCCAAATAGCCTTAACATAATTTATATCCAAGTTGGGATTTTCCTACAATTAACATAATTTACACAAATTAAGTAGACAATCGCTCAACTTACATATAAGAATAAGAACAGAAGCCAAGATAAACGCATAAAATGTACTTATCAGGCAGCCAGCCTTGAAAATCGCAAACATGCCCATTAGAATGCGCATAATGCGACGTCAATCTTAAACACGTCCTCTTAACGAAACCCATGTCATCTCGGAAAATATGGAAAAGTATGTTTAGGCAAAGCCATCAGTAAGTTTGTGACTCCGTAGCATAATATAATAGAAGTCCTAGCTTTAATCCAAATACTTAAATCAAATTTCAGGAACTATTTGTTGAATCAAGAAATATCCTCCGCGAACATTTCCTTCTGCCTACGAAGCTTAAGTGATATGCCGGGGAAGGGGAAGGGGAGGGACAAGAGCCTAAAAGGCTCGCTCAAAGTGGGCAAACCCATTCATAATCCATGTTGGCTAAAAGTCGTTACTAAAACATGTAAGTCAATGAATAAAATGTGATACTCTAATAGAATTAGTTACAAGTTAGCCAATAAGAGGCTGTCACCAGTTATTTGTTCTAAATGTTTGAATTATCCCAGAACTTGGAGGGAAATTTATAAATACCGTCACTTCAGAAGAAAAAACACGCAACTTCAAATTTCTCCCTCTCAAATTACCATTTCTCCTTTTGCTTTAGTTTGAGCATCAAAACGAGTGAGTTTAAAAGGTGAAAATCCTAGCTAGGTGAGGAATTTGTTGATCCAATTTCTATCGTCAACATCGACCAAGTAACCCCTGACCATCGAGTCAGTCACAACATTTAAATTATTATAAAATAATTTTTTATTGATACATTTTGAATAATCTGAAAATAGTGGGATCGATTCATTAATTCATTCTCCAGAAGGCAGGCAGAGAAGGAGGAGGGGGTTACAAGTAGCTATCAACAATTAAAGCATAACCTCCGAACAATCCGGCGGTAGCTCAGATGATTCAATCCCCCATTAAAGTTACTCTCAATAATGGATCATAAATAATGTTTCATTCTTCCACTTACATTCAAACTCAAACTATCATCTGCCTGCCTGCTTGTGTGACTTCTAGTATGAAAACAGAAGAGTTCACCTTCCCTAAAGTTTATCTTGATAACGTCGACGATCATTTGAAAGTTATACCATCTTTGTGGAGAATTTCCTCTCTTGTTCATTCCAACAGAACAAATTTTGACCTCGAAAATGGAACAAGAGGAAAAATTTTCAGGAAATGTTTCTCAAAGTTACAAGGAGAAATGAATATGGAAGCCACGAATGCAGCAGCAGAAGAAGAAGAAGAAGAAGAAGAAGAAGAAGAAGAGAAGATGGACATGCTGTGGGAAGATTTCAATGAGGAAATGATTCGTCAGAGCATTTCTTGTGTGGAAAGCAGTGGCTCAGATTCTGAATCTGAGAATAAGGAAGAAGCCATAGAGGAATGCAGTAGTTGTCACTCGAAATCTGTTTCTCCAAAGAAGAAAAACTTGGTGCTGGTTGTCAATGTTTTCAAGAAGCTTTTCTTACTTCAAAATAGGGCTTTGATCAAGAAAAGAGATTTGGGCAGAGTTTAGAGAAAAACGAGATTCTTGTTCCTTATTCTATCTAGTCCAACATACCCAATACATTTTAAACTTGTAATTTTACAAGCTTAGTTTTTCTTGTATTCATTCATATCCGGTAGATCCCAATCTATTTCTGAAAAAGAGTTGCTTGTCATTCAGAGACCTCTGGTGTCTCCATTATCAACTAAACATCATTCTTACCGTGACCCGAATAGGATGATATCATCTTAAAAACTAAATTTTCCTTCACATTTTCCCACCATTCTATCGATTCTACATGGAATTCCTAGCACAACACATAGCTATGACATGTAGGAAATGATATTCTCTGTTCTGGAATGTCAAGCCATTTCGAGTAGATGTCGGCATTTCGATTTCTTTCGTCAACCAGTAGGAGCAGCACCCGTAGAGCGCTGCTGGCCTCAACTAAGTCTTGGTCTTTGCTTCAACCACTATAACCAAAATTAAATGTCTCAGTGATTATTATAACCATGGGGCTGTAAGGATCTCATATAAACAAAATCATTCTTCCAAATGTCGGGCAATATCACTTATGAAACAGAAGTCTCTAAAAATGCGTCTTTCACATTTTCCCATGTCTGGAAAACATAACACCTAAATTTACGAAGTTCATTAGTATGTGCGCAGGAGTGTAGAGTGCAAAAATGTCAGAAATATAACTCCAATTCTTGAAAAATAAGTACAAATATAGCCAAAATAGGGTTCATATTTGATACCAAGCCAACATTTCCAGAATGCTTTTCAACAGAGCTTTTATTTTGCTTCAAAAATTGGTCATTTCCATTTATAGACAAACTAGCCATGAAGTCAGCAACATCTCCAGGATTACCTTGACCCTTGGGAGCTTCAGATTTTATCAGCTGTTACATGGGCTTCAGTATCAACAGTAATCCCAGAAAACATATCAGAAGCACATTTCCATTACTGGCTTGGAAGGAAACATCTGCAAAAGGGTGTTCATCATCAATTTTTTGTGGATTGGTGCTCTCACTATCTTTTAAACTGTCTCCAAACAAATCATCAATTAGCGGGGCAGCAGATGGCGAAGGATTTGCAATTCTTTGATCACTGTGTGTTTTCATTGAATTCTTGACTTCAAGCCGATCATCCGAATCACTTGTGTTTATTAAATCAGGCATCTGAATTGTAATAGTTCCAGACTTCACTGATTTTCTAGATGATTGACCCCACTACCATTTTGTTCAGCACCCAGAAGAACCAGAACCTGTTCAGAAATAACAACATATTTGCATAATAATTAAAAGTATGTCACAGTTAGAATAAAGATTCACAATCTATGAAGTGCTCACAATTCTTGAAAAAAAAAAANAACCTGTTCAGAAATAACAACATATTTGCATAATAATTAAAAGTATGTCACAGTTAGCAGAAAGATTCACAATCTATGAAGTGCTCACAATTCTTGAAAAAAAAAAAAATTAGCATGGGCATATGAGGTACAGAGAATCTCATTCAAAACATTCATAACTATACCAATTACCAATACTAAGATCTCAGCAAAACTGCCATTATCCAATTTCTCAGTCTACTGTCTTTTAACCTGAAGGCAGTCGGAGTGGCCTTTGTCCCTGAGCAGTCGTCATAGTTACTCTTCTTACAACTTAAGAGAAGATTTCTCAGAAAGTCTCTACGTCAAACATCTATCCGTTTCATTTCCGAAACAAGAGAAAATTTTCTAGATGTTTGTCACGAAAGATGAAGAATACCTTATTTGCTTTCTCCCTCAAAAGATTCTTGGGGGAATTCGAACATTTCACCCTTACATCATTGTTTTCAAAAAGAAAAAATGGATGCAGTAACAGAAAAGTGCTCATTTTTATCCTTAAAATTGCCTCAAGGACAAAAAGGGTTTTCATCTGGACCTGACACAAATCACATTATCTGAAAAAATATTTCAAGTGAAAAACTTAAAAAACAATATCATTTATGGAAACTGTTCTGCTCGAAATTATATAAATTATTAGTAACAATCAATTAAAATATATATATAATGCAGGATATACACACTTTTATTTATCAAGCAAACACAAAAAAAGACATAAAAGTGCAAAACCTGCCAAAGTGGTGCTTGAAGCTTTGATTCAAGGCCACACCCTTGAACGTCGGTTCCCATTCGTTGTTTCTGCAAAGAATGTACTGGAATCTTGACCCCAATACCCAGAACTAACATTGTTCAATAAGCAGGAGGGATTCTGAGTTTCATTATGTGAGTCAATGCTTTCACATCGTATGGGGATCTTGTAACTCCCAGTTCCATTACTCTTTCTAAGTGGATGGGGATTGATGTAATCCACTCAGCCCTTGCTTTATCGTGGTAGTACCAATGTCAACCACCACACTGAGAAAGAACTTCATATCTTCTGATGGAATTTCGAAGTTGGTGTTCCCAAAACCTTGTATTCGACTACCAAGACTAATTTTCGGCAGGTTGTCATCTGAAGCAAATATGGCAGATAATTCTTCCTGTGCTGTTTCTCGGACAGCCTTATTCAATGCATCGCCCTTCAGAGGATTCAGGTGGCCCTTGTTGTGAATTAACTAACGTACAGCCACCGAATTCCTTTGCATCTCCTTCGGAAGCCTGCACCTGACTTTCCCACTGCATACTTGATCGCCCTCAATGCCTACACCAAAGAAATTTGAATTTCAGGACCATTCCATGTACGTGACACTCGTAGAAATAAACTGCCAAAACAAATGAATAATCTCAGTTGAGGCAGAGAGCATACAAGTAAATGCATACAACTTTCAACTATTCAAATCAGCAAGAGTAGGTAAGTTCAGTTCAATAGCTGAACCTAGAAGCAAGCAAATTACTACTCCCACAAACTTTAAGTAATATATATCAAAGAAAGCAACCAAGCTGCAGACTGGATTGGATTGTTATGTCTTAACTCTCAGTCTTTGGTAGGTTCTACGATCTAATATGTACTATGTCTAAGCCAACAATTAGGAACTATACCTGCTTAATAAAACCTATAAAATCCTACCTATCAACATTTCTGGAACATTTAGTACACTTATTTCCATTGGTTTAGTCGTGTCCAGGTTCAATTAAATATTCTAATAAATCCAAAATCATTTTAAAGAAATCCTTTTTCTGTGTTTAATACAATCATTCCACTTATTCTCAACAGTTTGGATCAAGCATTCCCAAAGGTGCAAAATCACAATTAACATTTTGGCTCAAGCTCGTCAGCTTAATACTTTTGAAGAAAGCACTCCCAATAGTGCAAGTCTGCAAGATCACAATCACCATTTTGGTTTATGTTTTACTTCTAATTTAAGAAGCTTGAGGGGGAAAAGAAAGTTTTAACTAACTGCCAAATATTCAGGCAAATACTTACACATGATGGCTCTCCTGCATGCCAAAAGTAAAGGACAACTGATAAACTAAAAAAGATCGTCTCTCTAAACATATGAATGTCATAAGCAAATTATTCATTCCTGTAATCACTTAAATCAAATGTCAAGAAATATAAATTGTATTATTATGGTCTTGTAAATATTACAATGTAGAAGACCCTATTTATAGAGTTACAAATAACTCTAGAAGGAAATAAAGCTAAAAGGAAATATTACACAATCAATTACTAGTAAATATAATCCTAGACTAGAAGGAAATAATATAATGGAAAATAGTCTATATTCTATTTCTACATTTAACACACACGCCATTCCATGGGAGGCTCAATATAGTCTACCTCAAAACAGGACTGGTTTAATCTAGATAGGTACATATTGCCCCTCCCTATTCCCTCTACCAAACAATTGAGAGGAAGTAAGATGCTCTTCACTTTGCTATTTAGAACCCCCGACCGTCCCATTCTTTTCCTTTCTCTCCACGAACTAAATTGATACTTCTCACTTGTACACGTTACCGAATTGCTCGGTAATTTTGCAGAAACTGCTCTGCATCTGAACTTTAAACATTTTCTTGATTCTATTTGCCCATGTCTGCTGGAATAAAACATTATAATTCAGTTGTTCCTAATCATTGCACTGAAACATTCTTAGGTCATGGCCGAAGTGTTGCAGTGATGTGTGCACTGCTGGTAGCTCTTGGCTTGGCAGAAGATTGGAAAAATGCCGAAAAGTTAATCCGAGAAAAAAGGCCTTATATTCGTATGAATGCTCTTCATCGTAAAGCCTTGGAAGACTGGTCAAAACACCGGTTATCTTCTCCCATCAAAAACCAGGAAGTTGGTGTAAGCTCTGTAATTTTTGAGTGATCTCTGGATGCTCTTAACAAATATTGTTGGAACCTCTATTGTATTTGGACCATCAATTATACGGATCTCATTGTTGACGTTCATTTTCTTGTATAAGATGGATGTAGAATAAATGGTTACAATATCCAAACTATAGGAGCACTTGATATTTACACTACTCACGTTCCATCCAAAACACGCGGTTTTGGTGAGACAATTTTTTTTTCGAAAAGATCTATTGATTCTCTCCAAATTGGTTGGACAGCAGGTGCAATGATTTACTTCATGGGCGAGGTCTCTTCTTCAAGTCCAGGTCGTTGCATCATTGTTAATTTCAGAAAAGCAATTATTTCACCACATTTTGCTTAGTTTTTCTCACACTGGTGATATTTTGCCCAGTTTGAGGAAAACACCTTGATAGAGGAGGGTAAAAATCAGACAAAGCCGAGTTGTCAGATAGCTCGTTAATGACGCTGAAATATTATGAGTTGGCTGATCAACGTAAAATTGGCAAGTAATCGACGATCTTTCCTAATTGGGGTCTTTTTGGACACGTTTTGGTATTTTGGCCATAACTTGGCTACAGTTATTAGAATCGCGCTCATGACTCTAATTCAGTAAGCTCTTTTCGGCGTGCACGTCGTGGTCACCCAGCTCCGTTCGGTGGACATCCGTTTCGAGAGCAATATTCGTTGTTTTCCCTTCTGAATCCCCAATTTTAGTTATTTTTTTTTCTTTTTTGGTAATATTTTGTTTGCCTTTTTAACATAGATTACGAACTCAATTTAAGCCAGATTTTTGGGATATTATTTTTTTTATTATGTCTTTCATTTTGGTATGAATATTGAGATTTTGTCATTTTTAGTAAAATTTTGATAATTATGATTTTTATTTGCTATATAATCCGACTCGTGGGTTATTTTCGCATATAGGATTATTAATAAAGAACTAATCTGTTTTCTCTCGATTTTTTCTTGTGCTCTTCTATATTAAATATTCATTGAAATCAATTTGCAAAATAATCGCTATTCTGCTCGGCGTCACACCTACACAATTTTCATATATGGGGAAATTAGATTAGATTTTGATCGAGCAGTTTGGCCATCAGATTGACAGGCTAAGGGTAATTTCATTAAAAACTTGTGGAAATTATGCATTCGTTTTTAATTAAAAAATGAGCCATTTTTAATATAGTTTCATGGTGTTGAGGATGATTGTCAAAAAGATAGTGATTTCTGAGACAGTATTTTGATATGGACTTCGCTATATGTACAATTTGGTGTATAGAATGTTTGACAGAACAATTTTACAAAATGGAAAAACAGATTGACAATTTTTTTACTCTTTTTTTTTTCTATCTGTCAAGCTTTTTGTACACTAGCTTAATCTTTTCGATCATATTTGGTGTACGATCTTTTTTACAACATTGTTGACAACATGTCACATGACATGTTACCATTGAAGAATTTAAAAAACAATTTATCTTTCCAACCTTGACACATACAACAATGCCAAAAATCATTGTACCAATGACATTGTCCCAATCCTTCAGATATAGATTCCATATGATGCTGGTTCAATTCGGAAATCTTAAGCGGTATATACATGTAGGATTATTCTATATGTACTACACCTTTTACTACATGGATGACTTAAACGCCATGTAACGCCTCCCTATTGGAGGGGTGCCGGGCTCTAGCATCCTCCATACATGTATATACCCTTAGATTCATTTAAATAAAAGGTGGAGATCAGTAACAAAGTGAATTGGTTCATACATAGGGTCGCGAGAATGGACAACTATTTAACAGAGTATTTGGTGTAGATTAAAATCAGATTTTAAATTAATTGTGATAGAATTTTTTGAAAAGTGTGGTTGAAAAGATGTGAGACCCATAAAAGATGTGATTGATATTAATTGTTTGCCTTTCACTTAGATTAAAATCATATTAAAATTCGACCCAAACATGCCCTAAAATTATACTTGTATTTATAGGTAAATTTACTTTTTTGAGCTATTCTAATTGGTAGATCTTGAGATAATGAGTTTAGAATGGTAGCTGTGAAAAAGCTTTCCAAACTTCCTTGATTCAACATTTGGTCTTACTATAATGGATTACACATGTTGATCTAAAATTTTCAAGTTGAGACAAAACTATCAAACTTAGGACTACTTCAACTTTTCATCACTATACAATACAATAACGCTATTAAATACATTACAAATACATCACGTGCGACACATGCTTTTTAGGTCCCTTGCAGCTGAATGTATGAATAAACTTTTGTCCATTAAAATTAAAAAAAACCAGTTAAATACGAGTTTGTCTTCAAGACACATCTCAACCTATTGACAGTGGAAGGAAGAAATGCCATAACTTTTTGAGTCTTTGACTGAAAACTGTGCACCATAATCCCATCTTGAAAGTCTAGCCAAAAAATCAACCTCTAAATGCTCATATTCGCCATCACTCCGTAGCATTTCAGAATTGCATGCATGTACTCTAGCATTGGTCGTGAATATTTCCATTGCACGAAAAAAATTGATCTGGGCTGCCATTTTTCTGAGCTTGGATGCCAACAATTGGCTCAGAGAAGTTCAGTGGAGTCCCATTTTTACTTTCAGAATCAAGAACGAAACATAGATCATCAGGTGAACTCCTTGATCAATCATACATGATAGAATGATGAACATACGGAGCAAAATTCGCTTTCTGGAGGATATGAAACATAAAATCCAGGAACACCTGGACCTAATTGTGCAGGCGGTCATCCGTGGGCGCTGACCTGCATATTTCTTAATAAGCCAATCGGACCCTATCAATTCGTAGAAGGAAAGAAGAAGTCAGAGCCAGTTATTCCCATCCCTACCTTAGCATAGTCAGAATGTGGATAGACAGAATGGAGCAAGAAAACGGAGTTAGAGCTACCCGAATCAAAGTTCTACTTGCTTATCTATCTTGAGCAACTGGACAAGAGGACAAATAAAAGAGAGAGAGAAAGAAGTTGAGTGGAACCTTTCCGGAAGGGTAAGCATGGGTGTTAGGCAGACAGAAGAAGAGAATTTCTTCCAAATCCATTTTCGATGAGTTCTTCAATTTCATCTTCCACAATAAAAGCTGATAGAAGACTGATAAAGTGGAATATGTCCTTCTGTATCTAGGCTTCCAAACAAACAGGAATCCTGCAGTTGCTGGACAAATTCAAAAAATATTAATCAAATTGAGGACTAGGTCAACTTTTTCGTCGCTTCAAATACATTCACACTATTAAATACATAATTGTAAGTACATCACGTGCAATTTTGGTTCTATTAAATACAAAATTACAAACACGTCATGTGTTCCGCACATACAATTTGGTGCGTGCAGCCGATTTTGGCCGTGTGTCTATAGTTAGAATTATATGCAGCGAATTCTGTTCCTAACCAGTGATCTTAGTGATTTTATGTTGTGTTTAGTTTATTTACTTTATTTTGATAATGAGGTTAAGTAGCATGTTGAATGATCTTTGGAACTCAGATAATTTAGTCAGTGTTTGCCCAAGCTTAAAAAAATTACCTTTTAAGCAATAAGTGTAAGAATAAATAATTTTTTATTGTTTAATGTTAAATATAACTAAGTTATTTGGAAAGTAACTCTTACTTGCAATCAAAATAAGGACCTTAATTATGTTAGCAAGAAAAAAGTTACATATCTAGAAACAAAATGGAAAAATTACACATTTATATGCAAGCCAGATTTGCTCGAGTTGGTCCCAAATTGCTCGGCTAAATTGGCATTCAAAGAAGAGGGAAGAGATTGGGGTGCAATGTTATTTCAGCTTTTACACACTGAGGAGAAAAAGGTCTAGGTCTTGTCACCAAAATCCTTGATTAACAGAATGTTCTGTTAGTAAGGGGCCATCACGACCTTCTGATTAAGTAAACTCCATAAAATTTCACAATAAGTTAGCTCCCAGAGTATTTAGAAAATCCACGTTTGACTTTTCTATTCTTTCTGTTTCTGAAGATAGCTTCTTACTAAAAAATCTTCAGACCGGGAAAACCTTTTAACTGATAACATTTTATCCCCTTCTATAATATTCTCAAAGGATCCAATAGAAGAGCCCAAAAGATACGACAGGAATACTCCAAAGTCACACAAAGAGTTTCTAAATTTATATAAGGAATTTCTGCTTTATTGCACATGAATCAAATATTCAATAGTCTTGACCAATGAAACATAAAGATAAACAAAGAAACAACCCAGCAAACAGGCAAACCCCACATAAAAACTTAAATGTTAAATCTGAGAAGCAGTAGCTTCACCAATGACACATTTGACTTATCTTAAAACTAAGTAAAATTACCTGTAAATATCTTGTTGATAATACTGTAAGTCCAGTCCAAACTTGCTTACCAAACACACTGAATAAGAAGAGGAAAGCTGGAAAAAGGGCAGTAGTTATACGAAAAATGAACCCAACTTGCCACTTTAGTACTGTAAACTTAACCTGTGAAAGAACTCCCTGCTGCTAAAGTCAACACGTGAAAGAACTCCCGGCTGCTAATACCATCCCAGGAAATCTAGAATGCCATAAAAGAGAAATGTTATGCTCTTATAAGACGTCACTTGGAAAAAGGCCTTCGCGAATATTAAAACACGTTCAAAGCTAGAGAGAATCACATGCTTGAAACAATTCTAGATTATTTAACAGAGCACTCTTCGAAAATTTTCATACTTCTCACAGGGAAACATTCTCTAGAAGACATAAACAAAGAGGATTTTCTGAACAGTTTATCTCAAGAGGAGTGTACGAAAGAATTACATAATTACAACGGCCATTTTGGCCAAGACATGCCTTAAGCTAATGCCCACCCCTCAATAAAAAAAGAAAAAAATAAGAAAAAGAAAAATGTCATTCTGTTACCAGTTAAATATTCCACAAGCTGTACAACTTGCTGTCATTGATCAAAACATAATTAATGACAGGTCATCCATAGGTATCTCGAGGCCCATGGAATCATGGTCTAGTAACCCATCCTCATCAAAATTGAACAAAGAACTGAAATCCTGTGTTCCGCCAATATCAGAATCTACTCCTAGTTGTTCTATTGAATCTACATCATCCAGTGGCAAATTTTGGAAGTCCATAGATTTCTTCGTCTCCTTTGATGAATCCAGAGGGGCATTACCAGAAGATATTGATCTAACATCTCTTTTATTGACAAATCCATTTCCAGATGTGGAAAGCTGAGCTGTCTTCTGCTTCGGCTTTGCTTTTGTTTTACGTTCACCCTTAGAGCCGCCCATTGATGAGTGCCCATAACTGGAAGCCAGGTTTCTGGTTGAAGTCTCTCTCTCTCTCTCACTTCTCTTTCCTCTTGCATCATCTGAAATGCCTAGAGTAGGTGTTGATCTAAAAACAGCACCACCAACATATTCAAGCAATACTTCCTTTTTCTTTCCTCTGTTGGATATTGGTCCATTTTTAGCAAAGTCGTGATCAGATTGATGTCCTGAAGTCTCAAACGCATCAGCTGAACTCCTATTGGTACAGCCAAGGAAGGAGCCTGTTTAACAGTAACATATTAATTAAATACAGCCAAAATGACTGAAAACCGTAATGTTAATATTTCAAAGCATTTAAGAGCAAGTAAATAAAATTACTTTTTAAATGCTTCACACAAAACTGGAAACATCACGACAGAAGACAAACTCAGACAATAGCCAGCGCAAATGTTATAACTTCCAAGGCTGAAAAAATAAAACTGGGAAAGGACAACTTGATGTATCCATTGGTTAACTAAAAAAACACAACATCAATATTTCAAAGCATTTAAGAGCAAGTAAATAAATTAAAACAGACAAAATTGCTTTTTAAATGCTTCAAGCAAAACTAGAAACATCACCACAGAAGACAAACTCAGAGAATAGCCAATGCGAATGTTATAATTCACGGCATTGTTGAAAAAAACACTTGGAAAGGACAACTTGATGTATCCATCGGCTGATTGGAAACCATAACATGGATATTTAGAAGCATCTAAGAACAAGTAAATAAATTAAGACAAACAAATTTTCTTTTTAAACACTTCAAGCAAAGCTAGAAACATACTGATAGAAGACAAAATGTTATTGTTGAAGATAATCTTCAAATAATATACATGTGGCCCTATCCAATAGCTTAAGGTTTTAGATCAAGTACTTCAACACGTTATTAGAGCACGCAAAGATCCTAGATTCAAGTCTCGTTGTCGACCATTTAAATGAATTGTGCACGTGTTAGGCTTTAATTGGAAAAATATAAATTCCGCCTACACATGAGGGGGGCGTGTTGAAGATAATATTTAAATATTATACATATGGTCCTATCTTAAGCTTTTAAATGAAGTGGTTCAATAGTTATAAATTCTAAGGCATTGTCGAAAAACAAAACACAGAAAGGACAACTTCATGTATCCTCTAGCTGAAAACCGAAACACTGACATTTCAAAACATTTAAGAGTGACAAAATAATTAAAACAAACACAATTGCTTTTTAAATGCTTCAAGCAAAACTAGAAACATTGCGACAGAAGACAAACTCAAAAAATAGCCAAAATGCAATTGTTAAAACTTCTAAGGCATTGTTGGTAAAACAAAACTTGATGTATGATGCATCTGGGGTGGCTGGAATTTACTGGATGCGAGTGCTCACCATTAGCAACTGACAGGTTAGCATCAGGGAGCGGCACCGGTTCATTGACCCGGGGAGGTGCAGCATAAACAATATCCCGGATTGCAGGCTCAGTAAAGCAACTTGCTCCTAAATCTTCAAATTTCTGGCATCTGGAAAGTGTCCTCTTGGCAAATGCCAATGCAGATTGTTTCGACACTTTGGCAATCTCATGTTTAGAAGCAAAGCTTCGTCGAGTTGCCTGTAAAGGAATTTAGAGAGATCATATATTGTTAGACTCTGAACATAGATTTGAAATCTAAAAACTAAGAAGGGAAGAATTTTAGCAGTAAATCTAACCGAATTTTTCCTATCATAAAAGTTCATACTATGCAAGAATAGAATCCATGTTCCTTAAAGTTTACTAAATAAAATGGCAACCAGCATGAATTGATTATGACTATCACTAGACTTGAGGTTAGTCTCTTCCAAACAGACCCTATGGATGTGAAGAGACAAATATAACAGAGCACCCTAACAAATTGAAGATTATGGTCCTGTTGGATTTTGTTTCTTTAAACATGTTATAGATATAGATAGCCAACCAAGAAATTTAACTTTTCTGTTTCAATTATAAAGGACTTATTAATCCCCCTTGAGATCTCTCAAAAGATATATAATGCCAGTTCTCTGTCTGAAAACCAGATAACAAAGCATGTAAATGTTGTGCATATATAATTAAACTATATAATGCAGCAAACATTTTTATCCCATAACATTTCCCACATTAGACACTTCACTTGGCACATAACCACACTAATTGCTGATCATACGTTTTTCAACCAAAAAACTACAAATGGAGAAATCAAACAGGCAAATAAAGAAAAATTAGGTTTAATCAAGTTCATTCAAACAGAATCAGTAGAACTACGAGCAGGATTTTCTATCTTTTACAAACACAGGAAGGGGCAAGGGCTTTGTTTTTCTGCCGAGGGACTTGCACAGACCTCTTCACATTAATGGCTCCCTTCCCGGATTAAACTAGACCA
>CAIGRO010267403.1:0-17516 GCA_903798355.1 Fraxinus baroniana
TTTTCCTTTTTGTTTTATTTAAATGGAGGGTACATCAGTCATTTTATGTTAAAAATTAGGGAAAAGGAAGTTTTGCGCAAGAAAATGCAAAGGTAGGGACGTTCTGCACCAAAAAATCAAATGTAGGGACGTTTTCCACACAACTCGCCATAGGTAGGGACGTTTTGCGTCAATTACCCTTCAAAAAAAATATTAAGAAAGTTTAATCATTATGATTGCACACATGTTAGCAAACTTTTGATCATAGCATTAAATTAAATCCAAATGAGGGTTCACAATTACTATACTAGTGCTATTGGATGTTCAATGTAGCATATTCGGTCATTAGATGGGACGGAAGCCAACAACAAATCAGCAATAATGGGAACTTGACTCTCAACACTTTCTTGGGTTCTACGAGCAAATGACATTATGGCCTCGTTTGGTAAGGATTTTAATCCAATTAAAATTGAAAATATAGACATTATTGGGTTTCACTCGTCTAATAAAAATCAACAATAACGGTTAGTTTTTCAATTTAATCCGATTTTAATCTCTACCGAATAGGTCCTATATGACTGACTACAAGCACTATACTTTTTGTCCCGAGGGAAGAGTGCTTGGACTTGCAGAATCATGTCTAGGGAAAAGGTTAGGCTGTTATAGCTTTTAATGGACTTGCAGAATGTCTAGGGAATACTGTAGTTTTGTGAGAGTGATTGATAAGTTTCTTAAAAGATTAATGAAAATCTAGGATAAAGGATGCACGGCCTACTCGCATTTCGGTATATGAACAATTTGGAATATGAAACATGTTTTCAGTTAGCCATATAATGTCACTGGTTCAAAACTTGTCTATCGCGTCACCTTGGTTAACATTGAAAACACTTTCACTAGGCGAGGGTTCAAATCCAAAAGACACTTTCATTTCTGCATGATGAAGCATATATGAGAGATAATTCAAAACTTTATTCATATTTTGAAAATGATGGAGAATTGTTAGAGAAATTTCAAAAGGATGTCATTTGATCATTGGACTTGGAAACATAGATGAAAATGCAAGTTAAAGAGTCTTGGATCGACCAACATGTAATGCGCGACACAAAGAAGCTGGCCAACATACATTGCAGGTGGCGAAGGTGCGCTGGATGGCTGGCGCATCCGTGCTGGCATACTACCGGAGTTATGGCAACTTACTTCGAATATTGTTTAGGATTATTGGTGGGAAATGCCTTGCAATCTCTCTGATTTTGGGCTTCTATTGGACAGTTTATGAGGTGAGTTGTCTAGGACCTACTTTCACCATTATCTCTAGTACGGTCACCTTGTATTTTGAATGAAAAACTAAATATATTTGAAATTTAAACAACTTACGTCGATTTATTATGTTCTATACATGTTGACACCTCCTTAAGACAAGTTTGTCTTTCATCGAAGCGGTGCACAAGGGAACCAAATTTACCTCCAAGGTACAATAGAATACAATAATGTGTTTTTCGACATTTATTCACTTAGCAACAATAAACCAAACACATAAGATATATATATATGAGAGCCTTTGGAGTCCGATTCTGCAGTATTTAGGAGACAAATTTATTTCTTTTTAGTGAAGAAAATAAAGCAAGAACTTTGAAATCACAATTAGAAGAACAATTAGAAAAGGAACAAGACAGATTTTTTCAAGAAACTATCAATCTATTTATAGATTATAATAACAATCACTTTCCAAGAGTTGCATCTTTCATTATGGTCACAACAATTCAAATTTAGATAAACCGAATTTGAAGTGAAAAGGGACCAAAAAGTAGTTGAAACCACCTGTTCAAAATTGACAGGCTGCAGCTGCAACCAAGGACACATTCTTGCCACAGGCAGCCGCAGCAATGCATGCTAGGGCCTCGACTATGGCCAAAGTTGGCTTGCCATACCAACCCTCGCTATCTTGACACCCTTTGATTCTTTTTTCTATTATTGATCCCGTCAAAACCGAACCAAATCGACCGATTTGGATCGATTTTTTTGTAGTTTTTACATGGGTTGGGTGGGTTGACGGGTTGGGTTGAGTCAGGTTATGGGTTAACTCATGAAAATCAAATAAACCCGCCCAATTCAACCTGACTATATTTATGAACTTTATAAGTATTATAATGTTACTTGGACGAATACACATCCAACACAAAAACATTTTAATTGCCAAAAACATTTCTTGGTTTCATATAATTTAATATCAATATGTCCATCCATGTAACATTTCCGGGCATGAAGTACTGATACATGATGTCAATAATAATTATGCAAAATGGTTAAGTCACCTGATAAGTACTCCACGTAGAGCACCACCATGAGGCCATCGACCCCCATGTGGTCGTCTACCACTCCCATGTGTACGCGGGTGACAATCTTGCAACCGCGTACATGGGTAACAATATTGCAACTGCGTACGTAGGTGGCAATCTCAATCAGCCGTGTACGCAGGTGACAAAGACAATCTTGCAACTGTGCACCACCATGTGGTCGTCTACCCCCATGTGTACGCGGGTGACAATCTAGCAACCGTGTACGCGGATGACAATATTGCAACAGTGTACAGACAATCTCAATCTTGTAACCGTGTACGTGGGTGACAATCTTGCACCGCGTACGCGGGTGACAATCTTAATCTTGCAATCGCGTACGCGGGTGATAAAGACAATCTTGCAACCGCGCACCACCATCAGGTCGTCGACCTCCATGCGACCGCCTACCCCCATGAGGTCGTCAACCCCCATGGAGCCCTCTACGTTCACATAGACCGCCTACCACCATGAAGTCAATACTATGCTTAACCATACAAATGGCAATGCATAGGACAGAAACCACCCAACAGCGAACATGGGCACAACCAACCGCTTGACGAGTGTGGGTCACCACGTTAGAACGTGGAGGAAGTAGGAAGGTCTACGTGGGACACGTGGCACCGTTTACTACCGAACACGTGCATATCAACAGGTGCCTATAAATACCTCCAAGATGATAAAGGTATGGACTCTTAAAACCCGAACTACGTGAATTGACATTATACTTTACCACTTATTTCTTTAAAACCAGTAACTGATTCTCACGTCGGAGGTACAATGGGGGAGAAAGTCTCAACCTCTTTTTGTAGGTAGCAACTGTTGATTGGAGTAGTCGGAGCACCGTACTAGACAATGTTAACTTGCAACCATTTCAAGTGCCAAAATAATCCAGATTTTTTGGTCATTGCAACTATAGAACCCTAGTATTATATAAGTCATAAATCAATTATAAATTCATCCAACCCAACCCGCATACTTTAATCTTTGTTAACGAGTTTTTCCAAATCGACCAACCCAACCCAACCTGACCGATACTTGATTGGGTTGGGTTGGGTTTCAACCTTTACACTGGTTATGTTGAGTTAAATTATGATCAAACCGATCATATTGAGTTGGGTTTGGGTTGAAGCAAAAATCGACCCGACCCGACCCAACTCAACACATGCCCACCCCTAGTCAAAAGGACATTATTAGAAAATCTTTCCAACATCACGTGTTACAAAGTACATTATTTTTAAAATGCATTTTTTTCTGTTCTTTTTATTCATACACTTTTCAATAAAATAATATTACACGCAAATTCAAAACTTCTCTATATTTTTTTAACCATGGGGGGTGTTTGGGAACGATTTAAATTCACTTAAAATCAAAAGTTAAACTGTTAAAGCGTCCTACGGTAAAAAAAAAGTCACAAAATTGGGCTAATCTTCTGTCAGACCAAAATTACTCTTGTACCCTTCATTTCACCATTTGAATGTAGACAAACAATCCACCCATCTACCGGTCAAATGTGTGTTGACAAACATGCAGCAAACTTCGCGAAAAAGTGAGGCAAAATGGGCAAAGTGCCTTTTAGATTTCTTGAAGGTACAACATGGCAATTTTGCAAACGGTAAAAAAATTGATTCTTTTGGGAGTGAGAATCGCTCCCAGACCGGCCATACATTATCTATCAATTTACTATTCAAAAATACATTCTTTGCCAAATAATGGGACTCAAACAAAGGCAAATGGGACAAGAATTTACTGGTTCTGATTTTGACACATCATGAATGTCAAACATAATGTATAAAATGAATGTACACGTAGCTTTGATTCAAAAATGCATTCTTTGCCGAATAATGGAGCTCAAACAAAGGCAAATTGGACAAGAATTTACCGGTTCTGACTCATTTTGGTTCTTTTAATACTTCATCAAACAAAATGTGTATACTATCAAACCAAACATTGTAAGAATTAAAATAAAATTTTTAACAGATTTTGAAAAAAATTGTTGAAATGTGCAATTGAAAAATTGTATGATCTATGAAACATGTGATTAAAATTGATTGTTAACTTTGACTTAAATAAAAATATAAATTTTAATTGATAGCAAACAAGGGCTAATTTTTTTTTTTAGGGAAATCAACTCCCCAACATTCAAAATTGAGGTTTTGACTCTCCCAACTTATCCAATCCTGTCCAATTCGTTACTTTGATAGTAACAGATTCAAATTTTCTTTAAAATGACTATTATACCACTACTAAAAAAATTAAAAAACGTAGGAGACACCCCCAATATCAAGCAAAACGACTGCACCGCCAAAACAATGACAACACTCAATTCTATTTCAAAAAATTCACCAATAGCAACTTCAAAATGCATAGCTGCCATCGATTTCACCTCAATAGTACTTCTAATTCTATTCTACACAAATAACACATAGGATTACAATAACAGAGAGAGGAAAAAAATAAAATGGAATAATGCTCGGGAATATGACGGAAAATTACAAAAATAACATCTTGAGGTTTTTCAGCATTTAAGCCTATAGTTGCATCTAACACAATTAAATTATAATGTCTTTTTAAGACAGGGATTCAGAAGCTTTTACACAAGCAGATCAATGAAGAAGCAGAATCTGCGAAAACAATTGCACCAGAGCTACTATATGGATCCGGTTCTGACCCAATAGCTTCACATTGCACGTGAGCTCAAAGGTAAATCGCTGCCTCACTTATCTCATAACAGATTCTTTGACAAAACAACGGCCGTTTGATCTGCTTGGAGTTGAAAATCACCATAAGCATATATGGAAGTGAACAAATCAATCTTTGTAAAATGAAACAAGTCATTCGCTTACGCATATTCTAGATGAATATTCATGAACCGAGGATTTTCTTTGCTTTGTGACAATGTTACGGAACCTTCAATAACTTGATCTTGCTCCACCTCTATTGGATCATAGAAGTAGATCAATGTCTGCAAAATCCATGGAAAGAAAGAGGAATGAACAAAGATTACGCGAAAACTTTGCTTGAGAGCGAGAGAGCTAAAAATGAGAGAAAATCAACAAGGATGAGATACAGACAACCGTCAACTCTTCAGCAGCTAAGGTAATTCCTACTTGAGAAAACCTAATTAAAATCAGATTCCCGATGAAAGCTGGACCACAACAATCTTGCAATATCACCAATTAAAAAAAAAAAAAAAAAAAAAGTTCATTGCATTCTGAGTCTTTCTACACATTAGTAACCATGATGGGCGAGAAAAGTACGGATATCACCCTTGGACCATATAGCAAGTATTAATTTGTCAGACAAACCATCAAGGGAACACTTTAATTCTGCAAGGGATGGAATATTTCCAAATAGAATTGAAAGGATGAAAAATAGGGAATTAGTCAAAACAATTAAAGCATGGAAATATGATTTACGAGAAAAGATACCCAGGGAATCCAATTTCCATATTCATTTGTCATATCAAAAGGTTTCAATACAATTTCAAGGACAGGCGACAAAGAAGACAAATGCGAAATTCAACTACTATGCCAAACCTGACACGAGTGAAAGTTGCTACTTATTGAAAAAATTACTAGTCCGAATGTTACCTTTAAATTGCACAAGGAAGGATTTAAATAGAATAGAAAAATCATGTAGTTGACCCATGCTTATTCAGAATAAGGCTTAACTAGTTGTATATGCTAGTGTAGATGTAATCTTACATATCCAAGTGTCCAGTCTACCTTTTACCCCAAAATACCACTTGCTTAAATGATAGGTAGTTTCTTTACTACCTTAAGTTTCTAAAACTCTTTTACAACCTAGGATAGAATTAGGCTGCCAGCTTCAAGATCAGTTAAAGGAAGCAGGTATGACAAAACAGTAGAGTCAATTGTGTTAATGGCTTTGAGCTATAGCTTGTATACATGTTTGACAGGAACTACTATGTAGAGCTGTACGAACGATCCCTACACTGGTCCAGTGTTATTCAAAAGAAAAAGTTAAAGCATGTGTCTACACATAACTCCTCAAGCTCAAGCTCAAGCCAAGCCCCAGCCCAAAGAGAAGACTCGCATATATTAAATGTACATATGTGCTAGACACCTGTTGCCAGTGAGTTGGAGGATCCTCAGGTGCTGTAGACAATACAAGGGCTTCACTGGGATTGGCCCGCTTCTTTCTTTGATTACCATCTGTCTTCTGATTATTAGGAGACTCGACAAATGCAGTTCTTGTATTGTTATTGGAAGGGTATATCACAGGTATACCAAACTCCACATCAAACCAGAAAGCGAACCCATGAAATGGTGCTGGAATTCAAAAGCAAGTATATGAATTATGTTAGAAAATTTCATTCCTAGAATCTCAAAACTTGTTGGGGAGGAAAAATATTGGGTCTTGCATTCATATGCAAATTCAATTATAAAATATAAAACTCCATAAAAGTAAGATAGTGCTAGTGAAGGTATCTTTACATGGAAATGAAATAATCTAGAGCGAGGAAAAATGCCTTTTGGAGAGAGGGAAAGTATTGGTGCTGTGAGCATACACGCTCATATATATAAAGAGTCTACCTAAAATATCCTTTCTTAAGAGAATGAAAAGGCGAAATAGGGATCTTACCTCGCATCATTGATGTAAACTTGAATCTAGTGGAAACAGACTCTAGCTCCTGAAGGGTAACTGTATAACAGTCCACCCGTTTAACCTGTCATCAAAGTAATATAATTAGTTTTTACAAGAGCACATTAGTATTGGAAATTAATCGAGTAAATATGCAATAAAGTGCACCACTCAAAGCTATGCAATGCCAAGCAGTGTTGAAAACACGTGCCTGTAGGTTGTGTAGAAAGTAACACAGAACGTGCTACTGAAATTAGATGTTATTGTAATAAGAAAAAAGAAAGAAATAATAATTTATAAAGTGCACCATAGCAACAATAATTTACCATATGATAACTGAAATATGAATTACACTTAATGAACGAAAAATAATTAAAAGCATGATCCACCACCAGTTATAACTGTAAGGTAAAATTTTATATGGGCAATCTATAATTTAATTATGCATCAAAAGGGGCACAGCAATGTAATATTATTATGCCAATAAAGATCAAGTATAATATACATCTCAAGCAATCCAATCATTATGAAATCTGTAGCCGCCCCAACTTCTATAGCTTCAAATATGGGATATATTTTCACAAGAAAAGAAATTTTATTTATCAAAGAACTATATTGACAATTCATGAAAGATAGTTATCCTCTATGCACAAAACTAGAAATCAAGAAGAAAGTATTTCTTTATCAATTGAAATAAATTAGAGAAGAAAGAACACCCTTAAATTCCATAGATGTTGACTATCATAATGAATTTTGTCATTTCTCATAACTAATAACATGCTCTTTTGCTTCCAAATGCATTTTCTCTCCATCCATATCACCCGAAGAATGATTGATACAACTGCTTTCCATATCTCAGCAGTTTCTTAAACCAGAACCGATTGGCTTTTCAAGGAATAAACTGCAGCATCTTCCCGGAAACTCCAGGCTAATCTGCACCCAGTAATAATCCAACCCTTAGATTCCTTGCAACGACGATCAATACATTCTGATTCTCACATTACACCATGAAGGAGAAATAGACTATTTAGACATTAACTATATCACCAGTATTGAACTTCCTATAGTAGAACCATCAATGTAAAGTGCCTACATCCCATTTAGGGACACACATTACACAATGTTTTTAAAGAAAAGTATGGCACGACATGTTGGGAAGATGATGATTAATCAAAGCAAAGGAAGGTTCTATGTAAGAGGAAGTTGGTGTTTGTTCAATTTGTAATTGTTTTAGTATGGGTTCAATCGTTAATATCAATTGTTAAGAAGTGCCCTAATTTTGCATGCAAAAAGAGACATCTAATTTCGTTAATATTAAGCACTTACAAGTTATGACACAATTTCAGCACATTTAACTGAAAACGTGACTGCTCTTCAAAAAGGTGTTTGCTAAGTTAATAAACAAATCATTTTAATTGCTGAACAAAAGCAAGGGTTTTTTCCACATCTCATTTTTTAACTGCACCATTCGACATTGCTAGTGACTCCACTTACGGTGCCACCTTTTCCAGCCATGCACATGCACCTTACATCTTCAACCCTTCGCCATGCAATTTTGCTATCAAAGATTGAGAAAGACAAAGCACCAAATTAGTTTCTCCTTTTCATCTATTTTTGGACTATTTTTTAATACACACAGCGTGTTAGCACAAGTTAACAAGGTGTCGGAGAGCCAACTATATGAAAGTAAAATGGGAGGGCACACCATTGTTGAAAAGATAAGGACTCTAAACGCCTATAGTTTTTCAGTAGGCTAGCGTGGCCCAAACTACAAAGTCCCTATTCTAATTTTGAAAATGGAAAGTAGGCTGCCCTATTGATCACGGCTCTACCATTGGACTTTGTGTTACTTTGAAATTCTCCAACATGTGACAGTGACATGTCGAACACCAAAACACAAGCACTGGAGGCGTATCGGTGACATGTCGAACTATAAAAATCAAGAAAGGGGACATGCCATCGGCACATCCAACATGTGTGTAGGACTAGACTTGAAAACCACAACCCGAAAAACCGACCGAACACGACTTGAAACGGGTCGGGTTGGGTCGGGTAAAATAAATTTAAAATAATTGTGGGTCAGGTCGGTTCATTGTTTAAAGCCTCACAAACCGACCAGCGAAACCCTATTATTCAATTTGATATCAAGCGCCGTGCTTGCGAATTATTTTGTTGGAGACTTGGAGGCCACAATCTGATTCATGTGAAAGACACCCACAGATACAGGCTCGTTCATCTCCTTTTGTCTCCCACAATTCCATTTGCTTTTCTGTAGCAAGTTTAATGTGTGTAAACTATTTATTGCTACATACTCACTTTTTTCCGATTCTTGGGATTCTGAAAGCAAAGAAACATTTTTTATTAGCTTGTTGGAAAGTGAAAGTTATTGTTCTGCAGTGGAGGTGGTGGTTGTGTTTATGGATTTATGGAATTTATTAGTGTTGCCGCCTTGCAGAAGCCATAAGTAGACGCAGAAGCATTAATGATACGAAATTGGTTGAATTGAAGGTCAAAAGAGAAAAAATATTTTAGGGTATTGGTATTGTTTGCTTTTGTTTTTTCTACAATTTTAGGCGTGATCCACAAATGGGATTTGGTTTTCTTTGTTTTTTTTTTATTCTAACATTGTTCTTTAAACCTTTTGATGTTTGGATTGAGTGTAATATTATTGCATTTACTTTTCACGCTTAATGATAATTTTTAGTGTCAAAAGTAATATTTATATTTAAGCCAATTTATGGATTGGGGGAAGTCTCAAATAAATGTAGTGCCAAAAAAACAAAAAAAGCCGCATGGGCCCGGCCTGATTCGGGTTGGGTCGGTTTAGGGTAGGAGCCGGGTCAGGCTGATTTGTGAGAGAGTCCAAAACCGAGCATATCGGTCAAGTCGATTTTGGGCCAAACCCGACCCATTGCCCACCCCTACATGTGGGAGTGACGTGTTAGATACCAACAAATGGGCACCAAAGGCATGTGGTGCTTCCCAGCATCCCATTTTGTGCCAGATAAACGATGAATGTCCCTAAGATATAAATTTCCACGAATTACTGAATAAGTCTCACATTCTCTTGGAATCCTGTTCAATTAGGTCCTCAACATATTTGCTCTTCCAATCCTTCCCCATCAAGAACATTGCTTCCATGTAATCTCCAAATTTAGCCTATGTTTGAGCACATTATTTAAAACTCATTTTTTCCAAACTCATTTTTAATCACATTCTTCCAATAAAATAAGTTTACACGTAAATCTAAATTTTCCCGAATTTTAAGCTCCATATTATAAAAAAAATAAAAAATCACTTTTGAAAATTCTATTCTCAAAAAAATAGGGCTCAAACAACTTATTTTCCCATCTTTTTTTTTTCAGAAATGAAGTGAGAGAACAATTTTCTCATTTCATCTTGATTCCTCCAATCTACTATGTATCATCAATCCTCATACAAATTTCTTGTCCTTTTTTCTTCCTCCACACAATTTATTGTGATGGCCAAGTACTTCCCACCATCTCTCATCAAAACCTTGGCTCAGGAATTCAAGACCCAAGTTTAGAACATTTAAATGAGAATGCCTCAATATCCTCATTTGATTGTGTCCATCACAAGAGAACGGAAACCAAAATTAGCTTAATCACGAGGGTTCAAGTCCCTCTATCCCCCAAAACCCAAATCATTTCATACCCCAGTGTTTGTTGTGACACTTGGCACCAAGAAAAAAGGGCATGACACACAACAAACATCGCCTTTCTAAATCTTCCATCTTTATTATCCTGAAGTTCTTCATATTTCAGTTAATCCTATCACAAATCTCATTTGTGAAAGGAAAACGATAATCCCACTACAAACATTAAGGGGGTCCCACCCAAGTATAATAAAAACCTTACCTATTTATACAACTTTATCACAAAGATTTATAGAAATAAAAAAATGTTTCTTAATTAAAAAAATGAATTACACAAACTAATGTAAAGAAATAGACCAAAGAAAAAATGAAAGAATAAAAAACAAAAACTATCCTAAAATTTTCCAAAAACAGATTGGTCATTCTAACTCAACTACATCTCATGTTGGTTCTATGGTCCATGAATTTGATATTTCATAATGAAGATCTATTCCACTGACCAGTGTTCACTTAAAAAGGTAGAGCAAACTCAAGTGTTTCTTAAATAGCAGGGGAGTTGTAAATATTGTTCTAGTAATATTATCTTTGGAAAGTAGCGTAACAACAATTTGATGCAGTGTCTGGGAAACTTAAATTATTTTTGGGTAAAATGCAGTAAACGTCCCCAACCTTTCACTTCAGTCACAACTTCATCCCCAACCTTTTTCCAGACAATTCAGTCTCCAACTTCTAATAAATTAGCAGGATTCATCCAAGTGGATGGTTTCCACCAATTAATCCGTTAGTCAATGGATTTGACCAGAATATTCAAAAATTTTAAGAAAAATTGATTTATCTCTCGTACAGCTTCTAGAGAACAAGAATGCCATCATTCCACCAACACCCACAAACCAAAAACACACACTGATGTGCAAATGGAAAAATGCAAGTTCAAGGGAGAGAAAAATTGAATAAACAATGCAGATAATCAACAAATAACTGAGTAAAGAAGTGCTTAAACTCGAACAAGAACAAAAAAGATACTGTGAAATTACACGTGTAGTTCCGGTGGGGTGGGAGGGGGAGATGACGTTTTCCTTCTTTAATTTTTTTAAATTCTTTTTCTTTTGTTTTTTGTTTAATGATTCTATTTTTTTATTTAATAATTTATTAAATAGTGGAATGAGAATTTTACCCTTTTGAAAATTTGAATATCATGGTCAAACAAATGCATTGACTAACAGATTAATTGATGGAATCCATCCATCTGGATGAATCTCGCTAAAATTTATAAAAGGTTTTGGGGACCTAATTGTCCCAAAAAAGGTTGGTGATGAAGTCGCAAAAAGAAGTGAAAGGTTGGGGACGTTTGCTGCAATTTACCCATTATTTTTTCATCTATGGAAGTCGCCACATTTTTTGCATTCTGTTCATTCCTCTAAAAATAGATAAGCTGTAAAAACAGGTATCTTGTTATGTGGAGGACTCACCACATACGGCCACGTCAAAACATTTTCACCAGTGATTGTCTCAACTGAAGGCTCTTCAAATGCACACTGTTTCGCTAATGGCAGCATGGCAGACACTGCATATAACAACAAAACCCCAACCATAGCAATCAAAAGGGAAAAGATCGTAGAAAATTCTGCTGATAATGGAATGAGCAAAAGAAGCATTTAAATGTATTGTGTCTATTTTCGGACTAACATACAAGCATTTAATTGCATTATGTATAGTTCCGGACTAACTGTGACATGAAAGTAAGCAAGGAAAAATTTTTAAAAGTTGGACTCAAGGACAGTCTATTCAATGAAAACTCAATATAATGACTCGGAATACCAGCAGGCATCCCGATCCATCAATAGTATGGCAAATCTAATTAGGATCTTTGTCTATGTAGCAAGACATTATCTGATTACGTAAATAAATTTACCGTGGTTGTATAGTTTACGTGCATAAAAAAATTTATGGTCAATAATTCATAATGGCTAAAAATTTTATGAACAAGTCTTTAACCCAAAAATTCAATCTGCTAAATTGAAAACTTGAGTGTGTGTTTGGCAAAGTTTTTTTAAGATTATAAGTTGGTCGAACATCATTTTTTATCCATACATTCCATAGGACCACGGCTTTTATCTACACATTTCGTAGGACTCATGGCTTATAATCTACAAAGAGCTTTACCAAACATGCACTTGACAATAATGCATAACAGCATTCCACACCAATGATCTATAACTAGGTCCCAAATCGAAGTCAGTGAAACTCTCAGCATAATTCTGAGTTTCCTAGCAGCAGTATGTACTTCTAGGCTTTGTAGCACGGACACTTCAATTAGGGTAGCGTGTCCGTATCCGATATGTGTCGGACATGAGTCGATACAGACACTTCTCGAACACTCTACCGTAATATAATTCAAAATTATTAGCAAGTAAATAGGTACTCATATTTAAAATATTTCTACAAAAAAAATTAATAACAAGTATAAAACTAAATTTATACTATATAAATGAGGAATTTTTAAGAATTTAATCAACGTGTTGTGTCTGTACTTTTTTTAAAATTGCGTGTCGGCATATCCGACATGTATCGTGTCGGACACACCTATCCGTGTCGGTGTATCATAGCTTCTGGGAAAAACTTGTCGTGTATTTGGTTGGTAAATAAATTATAATTTAGGTGATTATAAGTTTTTGGTCCTATGGAATATGGATAATAATTGGAAAATAGTTGTGGGTCATATCAAATGTGTAGATAAGAAGTAGGTTTGGCCAGAAGTGATAATAAAATAATCACCAACCAGACATGAACTTAATTGAGTTCCAACGAATCAGTAGAATGATTTTGTTTCTCTTAAAAGGTTTAGATTTCTATTGGAAAAAATTTCGAATATTACATGCAATCCTGGATCGATTGTTAAACTGGCCAAATCCTAACCTATAAAAGGTGAAAAGTTATGAAGTTTACAAGGGATATCCATAAGTAAGAGATTATGAAACAAAAATAAATCTTCAATAAAACAGGACAATGCTAAACTGATGCGCAATAAGGCTTATCTTAAACTGTGTTGGACTCAAATCAATGAAACCAAGAGATCGATAAACACAACTTTTTCTATCGAAGGGAAAAAAATAAAAATAAAAATTGTGTGCTAGACATCTAGTATAAAGTTATTGAAAATACTGATGAGAACATAATCATAATACATGCACTTACTATCAATTCCATATACATTACGCCAGAAGTCAATACTTTCACTATATCGGTCTGGATGGGTGACAGGTGCCAAGTACAGCTGCAAAGGTAGAGAATAAAACAGCATTATGCCCAATGATTTGGCATTACAATATGCCAAGGCTAGTATTAGGGTGAAATGGACCAGAAACTAAGGTAATCATTATATTCACATTATGACAATAGCTCTACACAGCACAACTTTTTCCAATAGATCAATTTTGTATTATGATTGTTCACAGAATGGTAAACTAGAAATTTAAGCTGAAGTAAAATTTAAAAGACCAAAGCCTTTTTACAACTAATGGTGCATCAGCTACATAAAATTGACATTAGTTCCTAAAATATGTTGGAACATGCTGCCACTGTTGCTTGGCAATTCATTCACGCGCACACAGTGGGAAGAGAAGATATCAATACCGTAGCAGTTGACGGAAGAATAAGACCCCCAGGTTTCAACCAACGGTCTCGGGCAGTAATGACACTCCCCAGCATACTCTAACAGGAAGGGCAAGCAAGTTGCATATCAGATAAGACAGAAAGGAGAACTGGAACCTCCAGACAGATATACAAATCCAAAATATGGTTCAAAAGTGCATTACACACATTTTTACAGACATGCACACTTAAATTATTCACGTATGCAAGATACTAAGCATCACCTCATAGAGAAGCATGTAACCCATCCATTCTGAAACTATAACATCAACTTCTTCATCAATTTCAACATCCTGCAATAAACAGAGGGTCACTTGCTACATTTATCCTATATTTATAAGCAGCAGACATCCCCATGCAAAAATTATTCAAAAAAATGTAAGGCTCAAAATAACACCAGAAACAAACAAATGATAACTGTCAATTTTGCCAAACAAAATGCATAATACTCTTTAGTCCTAGACAACAAAGAATAAGAATTTGTTCCAAGAGAGTACGAAGCAGTTATTCCACAAGAAAGAATCTATGGGTCACTTGTACACCACATTTCTTTCAAGATATTTAGTTCCTCTTTGTATGTACCAACAACCTCTTATTGCTTCAACTCATTTAGTTCTCTACAAATACCAATAACTGTTACGAATGAAACGAATAATCTATATTACCAACACAAAGTAAGAAAATTAAAGCATAAATAACACGCAAGTAGCGATATAACATGCTTCACTCTAAGTGTAAGGCTACTGCACCAAGTGTCGTTGCCAAATTGCACTATGTCAACAATTAAAATGTATTTTGGACTCATGCCTCTCTATTTTCTCTCTACTATGATAGACAGAATGGATGCTCATCCTAATACCTTTACGTAGGAGGAAAATATTTTGGTGACGTAATACATGTGCGAATTTCCCAAGGTCAAACTGCGGATGAGGGGAAAAGCACACTATACAAGGAACCATATATCCAACAACATGCTCATATACAATTTTTTTCATTTTTTTTACTTTGGATGAAACATTTAGTTATACTATACTTTGCCAATTGTTACATTTTTCTAACTAAATAAAAAAGAAGTTTATTGTATGATTAATATGTTTATGAAACTAAATAGAAATTATAAACATAAACGAAAAATAGATAGTAACGTGTTTTTGGAAATTAAAATATGACCAAAGTAACTTCAACTCCTTTCTTTCGTCTTTTAAAGCAATAAGTCTCATGGACAAAACAGGAGTATAAATCCACTAAGATAAACTCAGCAAGACCA
The DNA here is from genome assembly GCA_903798355.1 of Fraxinus baroniana. NCBI lineage: Eukaryota > Viridiplantae > Streptophyta > Magnoliopsida > Lamiales > Oleaceae > Fraxinus > Fraxinus baroniana. The sequence continues at coordinate 15,455 of CAIGRO010267403.1, forward strand.
TAAAATAAGACCCAAGCAAGTTATAATAAGGGAATGAGATCTAAATGAACAATGTCTCAAGACTGAACTGATACTAATTCCCATAGTTCTTAAACTCTAGCTTGACTTCTCTTTAAGTTCTATTTTTTGCATGCGAGGGCGGAGCTAGGAATAATGTTCAGCGTCGATGAAATTTAATCAAAGCCAGACTTTGAGTTTTTGGGTCCTGACACAAACTTTAAATTTGGGCCCTTAAATTATAGCTCTTGTTTGGGCTCCATTTTTCCAAAACTCATTTTCAACCACACATTCTCCCATAAAATAATGTTATAACTTATACGTAGGGTAATTGGCACAAAACATCCATACCTTTGGAGGGTATTGTGGATACCGTCCCTACCTTTCATAGTTTCATTTCTTGACATTTAATGCCCTTACCTTTCACTTTTCGTGCTGTGAAGGTCCTTTTTACTATTTTACCCTACATTCATTGAAACAAAAAGAAAAGAAAAACAATTGAACAAATTGCAACTATTGGTACAATCTTTTTAAAAAGTGCAAATAATCAAGAAAAGAAAATAAAAATAATTGCACAAATTGCAACTATTGGCCCATACTTTTTAAAAAGTGCAAATAACCCATCAACCTTCACCTTCTTCCCAAAACTCGCCCCCACCCTATCGCCACCTGTCGGCCATTTTCAGGCCACTGGATTTTTGCACCAACATCTCCTCATCAACCCTTAACATTCCTACTAGTGGTGGCAATGAGCCGAGCGGCTCGTACTGTAGACGCCCCCGAGCCGAGTAGGGGGCTCGATAGACGAGCCGAGCCTGCTCAGCTCGTCAAATTGACGAGCCGCTCGCCGTCTACGGCCACCGGATTTTTGCACCAACACCATCTCCTCATCAACCTCTAACATTCCTACACAAATTTCAGCCCCAAAAAACAACAAAATCGAACTAAAATTCAGCCAAAAAATGCCTTCACCTACACCAAAATTGATTTTTAGTAGGTGTTTTTGGCCAGATCACCAGACTTAAAACTTCCTCGCATAATCATCAGCCCCTTAATCTATGCATGCGTGCAACCAGCTCGTTCTGTACGGATGCCTATGCATTTTCACCTTCCAGCTTGTTCTATTCCACCGTATGTATATTCTATATATATACACCCTTTTGACCCACTAGTTAACCTTTTGATTTCTTGTTTCATTGTTGAGGGTTTTGCAGGAAATGGCTAATGGATCCGTGTCCTTTCGTTCGGATTGTTGTGGGAAATCTGGGGTTGAAGTTTATGGGCTCGTCGGTTTTGCAATCTTGTTACTGTAAGTTTAAGCTTAGGCCTTAGAGGGTTTAATAATCAATATTTGAATGTCCCTTTGCTTGTTCAAGAAAGTGATGCGATTGGAAGTAGGAACCATGCTTGTTTCAACTTGAGCAAGACGTAGCTTGAAAAGCTAGTGGAAAAATCGAGTTCTAAGGGAAAATTTCCTCGTTTGAAGATCGAGATTTATGAGGGGAATCGGGTGAAAAATTGTGGGTTTGTGAAAAATGGGAAGCTTTTCGGTTGTATTGTTTTCCAGTTGGATTTGAAAGGGGTTTTGGAGGGTGGCAGTAATAGAGGGTTCTTGATTCAAAGTGGATGGATTTTCTAGCTCGGCTCGCGGCTCGTCCCAATTTTCCACGAGCCGAGCGGGTGAGACGAGCCACGAGCTTGGCTCGTGCTCGCCCGAGTATGGGCCGAGNGAAAGGGGTTTTGGAGGGTGGCAGTAATAGAGGGTTCTTGATTCAAAGTGGATGGATTTTCTAGCTCGGCTCGCGGCTCGTCCCAATTTTCCACGAGCCGAGCGGGTGAGACGAGCCACGAGCTTGGCTCGTGCTCGCCCGAGTATGGGCCGAGCCAGCCCATTAATCAAAACCCATCCACTTTGAATCAAGAACCCTCTATCACTGCCACCCTCCAAAACCCCTTTCAAATCCAACTGGAAAACAATACAACCGAAAAGCTTCCCATTTTTCACAAACCCACAATTTTTCACCCGATTCCCCTCATAAATCTCGATCTTCAAACGAGGAAATTT